>BGPR01003934.1:2179-16210 GCA_013235015.1 Araneus ventricosus
CACATTTACTGCATTCAAAACAAGTCTGAATTTATTTTATAAAATCTTTTATTATAGTGACTGAATGGGGGAACAAAAGATTTGTCTTGAACTTATGCTGACTAGTGATGTATTGCGCATTGTTGCCTAAAATATGTATCATAAAAGTATTGATAAGACAAAAGTATTAAAATACCAAGTGATAAATTTTTGGCATGCTCGGATAGTTTCTATGCATGAGATGGTAAACGTTTTTATTAAGTCCTTGAATTAAAAAAAAGAAAATGTTCGATTTGAAATATCTCACTCCGTTCGGAAATTATTTTAACGATCTAAAATTGTTTTTAAAGATAGTTTTACTGATTCAGCACTTATTATTTTATAGATTTTATTTTAAAAAAATAAAAAATCGAGACAGAAGTTTAAAAAAGATCGTTTTAAAGATATAAATCTTATTTTGAAGTTTTGAGAGGTATCTTTTGGTATAGTCGTGGTTATATAGCGAAAATTTCAAAGTGTACGGGTTTTCATATATATGGTGCATTTTAATTTCCGAACACGTTTAAAAAAACTGTTTCATGCATTTAAATAAAAACAGCCTGCCTTTAATTTTATTTATTTAATTTGGTTGAGAAAACAATTTTCGGAATATTACGAACTATTCTTCTGAATAAGGGAATACTTTTGATCAACATAATAAAAATAGCCTGTTACATGCTTTGGATTTTCTTTGATACCATAATTTTGGATATAATAATAGAAACAATAATAAACAATATTTTGGATGAAAAAAGTGAAATATCATTTCCCTGTATATAAACATCAAGAAAACGCAATTTAACATACGAATTCAAACAAATTATTAATTGATTAACTGGAATCAATTTATGAAGTATTTATTATATTTAAAGTTTCATGCCATCGGTTTCTTGAGAATTTAAAATATATCTCTGTTGAAGTGAAAACAACACTTTTAGGCTTGTCGCCTTACATCATATTTACACAAACGGAATTCATAAATAAACTAATTTTTAAAATATTAATCAGGCATGAAGAAAATAGCGGAAAGCAGGAATTCCCATGAGAATATTTTCTTTATTTTAATTCACTTTCTTCTTCCACGTAAGAGGTTTTTCCCATTAATTTTATCAAACCTAAAAAGAAATGCGGTAATATTTTCTTTTAGATAAAAGTTTTATTTTGTCTAGACTTATGTATTTCAGGAAGTTCATTCAATTTTGTTTTCAAGTTTGCACGATCTTAAATAATTCTTTACGTTTCGTTCTTGTAGAACACGGTCGAAGACTAAACAGAGAAGATAATACTGTTATTGTTTCAATTTAACTGATTATATTTTTGCTCATTATATTTTCTTCAATGCATAATCATATTTCCATAATTTTAAGATTCAGAATTCCAGTAATAATTTGTGTCTACGAAAAACAGTGTTTTTTAAGTCACGATTTAAATATTTATTTGTAAATTTATAATTTTTGTATCACAAATTTTACTATAAACTGAAATTAATTGTTTTATACAACTACTTTTAAAGTGTTTACACAATGATTTTCATTTTGTGTTGCAATATATATTTGAAGCATAGTGTTATTGTTTAATATTTTGGGATGGATTTATTTTTTAATTTTATTTCTTTTCTTCTATGGGCTGTTTAAAAACTGAACAAACTCTTTAATTATTTGTAAGAAAGATAAATTAATGAGAATTTTAAATAAACAGGTATTGATAGTATTCAAATAATCTACAAAATATATATTTAATTTAGAAGTAAACAACTTTTTAAGCAAATACATTTTTATAGGTTTTTGTGACGCAATTTTAATTAGCTTTTATATTCTAAATTCTCTTGAATGAATAGTTTTTCCCAAAAATGACTGTTTCAACTAGAGAAGAAAACATTTCTTAAATATCTATTCCATAAAATCTATAGATAGCTATATCGCTAGACAAATTCAAACTGTATCAACAATAAACAAGAAAAAATATTACTCTATTTCGAAATATATCGATCAAATTAACAATCACTTAATTTTGCTTGAATCGCGAATAAACAATACATCCCTGACAAACCGTTTCATGAAGATTTTCAATCAATTCACTAACTTTTGAAATATTCTTTTTAACCGAAGAAATTCTTAAAATATTTTCACAATGAAAGATGACGGCATCACAGTGATCCTCATCACTGGTCACACTTTAAACCAATTTCATTTGAATTAGAGTTGAACCAAAATCAAGAAAATTCATTCTAAAAACTACTATTTTGGGCTTCCTCTGTCTTAATTTCTATTATTCATGAGCCAGGTAATTAAATAGCAAATCATCACACTAAGTAAGCCGCACTCCAATACCGGAAGTTTTTACTTTTTCTTTGAGATGCTCATTTACTATCATCATTTTTTTTTGGATAGAAAATGTTCTTTAAACAAATATACTATAAACACACGTATATCTTTCATCCAATTCGAACTGAGTCAACAATAAACAAGTAAGAAAATTGCGGCGTCTCAAAATAATTGACTGTATTTCGATCGTTCCATCACCTGATTTTTACATGAATCAGCAATAAACAATACATTCCCGGTAAACTATTTCATAAAAACATTCAATCATTTCATTCACTTTTGAAGCGTCCTCTCTAAGCAATCCATTTTAAAACTGGAAATTCTCAAAATATCTACACATTAAAAGAAGATTACAGTGTCACAGAAAAATCAACAGTACTTTGGTGCATCCTTAAACCCATTTCACGTGAATCAACAATGAACCAGAATTCCAAGAAAATATCAATCTAAACAATTCCATTGTGAATTTTCACTGCCTTTCTTTCTGTTCACAATGCTCCAGGTAATTAAAGAACAAACATCGCACCAAATAAACAGCATCAGTCTCATCAGTCAGGCAGCTGTTACTTTTTCATTGCATTGCTCAATTGTTGTCACTATCTTTTCGGCGGGAGGGGAGTTCAACAAATCTAGTATCAAGTCTACAAATAGCAGTATCTTCCATCAGATTCAGAATGAATCAACAATAAATAAGAATGGATATTACAGTGTCTCTAAACAATTGACTGCGTTTCGAAATACTGAGTGTCCATAAATAATTCGAAATACAAGGTTTTCTTACCTCATAAATTTTGGTTAAAGAATATGACGATAAATAGTATATTACATTTTCGAAAGGTACAACTCAAAAAGTTTTTTTAATCACTTAATACTTAATTAATTACTTAATAATTAATTAAGTAATTTCCATACGGCTGCCTTTTGCGGAATGCAAGTCATTGACACTAGGAGAGAAATTGAGCTCAATCTCAATGTATTACGTGCCACAAGAGGCTTCTATGTGAAAATTACTTAACTTCGGGTTATTAAAAAACTTTTTGTGTTGTACCTTACGAATATGTAATGTAATATTTATCGTCATGTTCTTTAATCAAAAGTTATGAGGTAAGGAAACCCCGACAATAATTTATGGACACTCTGTATATCAATCATGCAACCACCTAATTTTACTTAAATCACGATGAACAATACATTCCCGTCAAGCTGTTTCATGAAGATTTTCAATCAATTCATTCACTTTTGTTTTTTTAATCAATCAATTCTAAATCTGGAAATTCTCGAAGGATTTTCACGGCGAAAGAAGATCACGGTATCATTCAAGGTTTTAAGAGACACCACCCGTCAACTATTCTGAGGTGCATCTTAAAAACCAATTTCATTTGAACTAACAACGTACCCGAAATTCCACCATACAAAAAATATCAATCTTAACAGTTATATTGTAAATTTCCAGTGCCTTACTTTCTGATCCCAATGCTCAGGTAATTAAAAAGCAATGTATCGCATCAAATAAACCACGTTAGTTTCATTACGCCAGGTAGCCTGTTACTTTTAAGTTCACTGGGATCTCATTCGGAGAACTTGATGTTCGCCGATAAAAATTGCCCTCCATAACATATGGAGCGTATCTCACTCTTAGAGATCTTCTTGTGATCTAATTTTCTCTTTCGATTATAATTAGAAATTTAGGCATGTCATCGTGGTGGCCAACTGTGAAGTGCTTTATGGTGGTTTTTATGATGCCATTTGTGCGATGCTTTTTCAAGACATGTAGAATTTGCTTGCACAATGAACAAACACACAAACTTTCTTTTAGTAATTTTTTGGGGACTTTTATTGAGAACATGGCTTTCGAAACTATGGGTCTCGCCCCCCCAAGTGGGCCTCAGAATTCTTCACAGAATTTTCTTCTCTCAGATTTTTTGACATTTGTAAATAGTTAAGAAATTAATCCTGGCTTATAAGATTTCCTTAACATTTGAGGAATAACTATACATATTTGAAATTCCTTTTAGTTATTTGTTAGAACTTCGTTTTTATATTTATTTTCCTACATTGGGATCGCTTTAAATTTTTCTGATGGAAATGGGGTCGTGATTTTTTTTTTCACCCTAAAAGGGGTCGCGTCGGAAAAAAACGTTAAAGAAGCCCTGATTTAGAATAAAAAGTATGTATCTGTAAACTTTTTTTATTTTTTATTTAATTAATTGATTTATTTTGTTTTTCTTTGCTGATTCGCAGAAATCTGAACTATAAATCATTCGTTCTAGTTCAAATTGTTCAATGAAGTTCAAGTTCACTCTGAAAAAAAATCTGAAGTTCACGTTTGCGCTTTTAATGTGCAAAAATACTGAATTTTTTAAAAAAAATATTTTCCTTGGAATATTTTCCTCGAAATGTATCACAATAAACTTATCATAATAGATAAATGGAAGTCGTTATACAGTTGACAACCAACTCTTATTTTGATCTATTACTGTTTTCGCAAGCTATTACAGAAAAACTCTGACGCAGTATTTTTCCAAAATTAATTTTTAGATTATTGATAGCCTGTTGTGTAAGAAATTGGATTGGGTACAATTTTGCATAATAAATCATACATGCTTAAGTGCAGATTGAAATAATGTGCCCGTATTCTGTAAAATGGTATTTGATTCCCAATTGCGAACTACGTCTAATTATTGTTTGTGTTTTTATTTATTCACTCTACTGAATGCGGAATTTTATAAGGAATAAAATCCCTTTTATGCAGAGATATTAATTGGATAGGCTTATTTACATTATTAGGAGATTCCTGTTACAAGAAATGAACAGCACAATTTCGACCATTCAGGACATCAATAGTCCAATCACAAAAAGAGGAAAAAATTTTAACTGGGACATGTGGCATTTTTTCAGTAGAAATCTTTATATAAAGTGACAATAAAATATTGTTCAATTAATAGTTATGTTATGATTTACATTTCAATATTGGGATACTTTCTCTTTGTATACGAAGTATGCAAAGAGAAAGTATTGTAATCGTCAAAAAATTCGAACTCGAGATTTTGACGAATCTCTACGTTTTAGACCTCCCCGAGTCCGAAAAACGCAATTTTGGAATTATATCTGTCTGTCTGTAAACACCATAACTCAAAAACTATTAGAGCTACAGGGATGAAATTTGGTATGTAGTCTTGACATATAATTTGTAGGTTTCTATCAAATTTTGGACAAAATCCGTCTAGGGGAAGTCTTTTTGACTGTCTTCCCGCACTCATATGAACACTATAACTCAAAAACTTGAATAGCTAGATGGATAAAATTTGGTACACAGTTTTATCATCATGAATGTAGGTCCGTATAAAATTTTGGGTCAAATCCGTCAAAAGGTTGACTGTCTGTCGGTCTGTATAATCGCATACTTTTGAACGCAATAACTTCTTAACAAAATTACTTAGATAAATGAAATTTTGTATGTGGTCTTCTAACTTTAATTGTAGATTTTAGACCTATTTTTGTGTTAATCGTTTTAAAAAAGGCGTTCAAATTGAAATTTGGTTTTCCTTATCTAACGTGACCCTATTGCGTAAGCACGCCGGCTTCTGATTCTACTTCTTCCGCCTGACCTTCGGAAACTCGTGATATGACATTTCGCTTATTTTTTTCTCCACTGCGTTCTGGACTCTTGTTCGTTTTACTGCCTTTTAGCTTATTTTTTTCTCTACATGTGTTAGAGAGTATGCGAGAAAGTTTAGGAGAGACCACTTCCGCTGGTTACAAATGTTATGATTTATTGGAAAAATACATACATTTTTTTCATTGGAATTTTTTTTTTCGAAATCTTAATGGCTATTGCTATGAAACATTTAATTTTATAATGATGAAAAATAAAAACAAACCTTTCAGAATGAATAAAAACGTCTTTAAAGATACTATATACTCAACAAACAGGTAATTTTGTGTCAGAATAAATCTCAATTTACATAAAATAAATTATTTTAATGAAGTCAATTAATGCTCACGTGGTAAGTCACATTTAGAATCCATCTCGCTGGAGACTAAAGAATATGACGTCACAAAAGTATAAAGCAGGTTGTAGTAAGATGTTAGATAACATGAGCAATGGTGTTAAAGAAGCGATTGGTCCTTTATTTCAATTTCCTTAATTGTAAGAATGCATTTTTTATCATTTTATCTACATATTTGTGCCTCTTTTTAACGTAGGACTGCGTTCCTCCCATTGGGGTCTCAGGAAGGAAATTGATTCACACGCCAAAACGCCACAAAACTTGGTATGGGAGATCCTCTATATCTCGGTAATTACATATCTTAAAAACATAACTAATGTCTTATTTTAGAGATAAAGGGTAACAACAGAAGTTAAAAAAAAACTTACTTAAACTTAAAAACTTACGAGAAACAAGAGTCACGCGAGTAAAGTAGTCCTACGCCTTTAACATCAACGGCTGTTTGAAAAGACAACCTCTCGTCAATTTTTTTCTTTTGTCACGGCAAAAAAAGAGTTTCACCTGGAATTTCTAATGCAATCTGTTATAAATATTCATAACTACCTTTACCACTATGTTTTTATTCTTCCGCTTAAAATTAGTAAAATATTTCTATTACAGTTTATTTTTCATTTGATTTACTATTATAATGATAGTCTTTCTTGTAGTCTTTTTATTGAAGTTCTAAATTTACTGGTGGTTGATTGAGTGAAATCTAATTGATCCGACAAAATCTCTACGTGCTTCCTTGCAAAAGTATAATTTTCTTTCAAAGTATCAGTTCCGCACTGATTTAGTTTTCTTAACTGTTTGTATAAGTCGTTAGTTAATATTAAACAGGATTTATTTACTATTTTCATGGCCTTATGATTCTATTTAAGGAATTTTCTTAAAATATTTCCTGGGTTCGTAAGTTATAACTGTAATTTGCAGCAATGCTTCAGGAAATTTGTCCAGCGAACTGGTTATTTAAATATTAATTTGATTTAAATATATTTTATTTATTTATATTTAATAGCAGATTTTTTCAGTTGCTTCAGATCTAATTTATGTCTATCATTTTTAAACTTCGTATATGATATAAGTGAACAGGATATTTATATTTTAAAGAATGTATGAAAACAGTAAGTTTCAAATGAATATTTAAGAAAAAGTAATAATGAAAAAAGAATAATTAAGAAAAGAATAATGACGATAATTTAGTCTTCGTTTATAAGCTTATTTTTGTCTAAAAATGAAAAGTGGAAGTTATGTTTTCAAAGAAGGATAATTATTAATAATTTCGGTAATAAAGTGTTGTTGCAGGTAGATGTTCACTAATCTTTCCTTAGGCGACGTCAATTATTTCGTATAATTTTGTAGGCAACACAATTACAGCTTGCTATACAGATAAAAATTCGGTTCGTTTCAAAAAGATTTGGACTTCGCAAACATTGCATATAGATTGAAAGATTGAAGAAGACGTATGATTGGTCCAGTTAACTAAGATGACCAGACGTCCCGCAATAACCGGAGCTGTCCAGGAATTTGACAGTTTTGTTCTAGATTGAAAAAATTTCTGGATTTGTCCTGGATTATCGGGAATTTTACTCATGTTAAAAAAATATCCATTAGATTTAATTTCTTAAAAGTTAATCCCCTCCCTCTATAACCGTACAGTCCCTAATTTTACGGCAATTTTGCGGCAGATTGAGAAAGTATTCCGAATTTGTCCCAGATTATCGCAAATTCTACTTATAAGTAAATATCTCATGTTAAAGGGCCGCGGTGACCTAATGGTAAGGTCTCGGCTTTGGGCCGGAAGGCTCCAGGCTCGAAACCCGATTCCAATGAAGATCCACCGTGTATGGGGCCTGTTGCGCGCTAAATCATACGCAGTGGCCAAACGTCCTCCCGCTGGCGTGGCGTGGAAGTTTGGAGAGGGGGTGCCAACTCAGGCGTTGTCCTCGTGGTTCAAAATTACAAGGTCCGTCCCAAAATAGCCCTCGTGTTGCTTCAAAACGGGACGTTAATATAACTAAACTTGTGTTAAAAATATTAACTAGATTAAAATTTAAAAATTGTAATTTTATATTTCCCAGTTTTGCTATGTATGTAAAATAACCATCCCGTATTAGCCAGGATAGTCCTAATTTTCGAATTTTTGTCCCGAATTAAAAAAGTGTCCTGTATTTTAATTCAATGCCTTTGAATGTCCCGTGTTTTACTTGTCAATAAATAGCTCATATCATAAAAAGTATTAACTAGATTTAATTTTTCTAAAAGTTAGCCTATTAAAAATTTTCGTCACCAACTACAAAAAATTTATCACCCCAATAGGGCTAATTGGATGAATCAGCGAGAAGAAAAAAAATAGAAAATCTAATTGCAAAACATGTTATTCATACTTTTTTTTATTCCTTCTTATTTATTAATTTTTTAAAAATAGTTTACGATTTTAAAGTTTCTAAATTTTTTATTATTTGCATATTTTTTGGATTTTGCAAGTATCTCTTAAACCTTCCTCTATCGGTCTGGGTTGCGTGCCAGCTGGAAGTTCAGAAACTCTGATCATTTTACTTTACCAAAATATGCCAGGATGGATTGAATAGCTAATTGGTTGTATATTATACAGGGTGTCCGAAAATTAAGTGGCACATTTCAAAAATTAATAAAAAAAAAACTAAAAACGTTAGAACTACGGGGTTTTTTTTAAATGAGAGAGCAAATAAAAAAGTTTTTTTTTTTTCAGATAGGTAACGCGGCGTTACGCCGTTCTAAATTTGTTACAGCGAGAAAATTCGGTTCAAAATGGCTACCGATCGGCAGAAACCGATGCGCGTTTTTTGGTTTCCTTTTTTAATTTTTCTTGAATATCTCAAAAAATATCCAGTTTTCACGCTACATATGAATAATGAATTAAAGAGCATAAAATTCTCTACAAATACATGCTTTTATTTTTCTTTCAGTTTTAATATTTTCGCAGATAATGGCTCTAAACAAGTTTTTGTGTGATTTCCAGTGATTTACTATCCCCTAGACCACAGAAACGGCTCGTTACCCATCTGAAAAAAACTTTTTTAAAATGCACTCTCATTTTTAAAAAATCGTATTTGAAACATTGTTAGTTTTTTTTTATTAATATTTGAAATGTGCCACTTAATTTCCGCACAGCCTGTATGAAAAAATTGAAAAATAACAAGATTTCCAACTAGAATGGAAGTTCAGAAAATCTCGTCACTTTAGCTTACCCAAATATACCAGAATGGATTGAATAGCTAATTGGATGTATATTGTATAAGGAAACTGAAAAATAACTAAATTTCCTAGAACGGTCAAATACCTCGGCTGTTTGGACAAATTGCTTATCAGGAAAAGGTCCTATTCCCGACTCTAGTTAACCACATCCTTTCCTCTACAACTTAAATTTTGATAAATAAAAATCCCGCACGGTTTTGTGTATTCTATAATTAGAGAATTTTCTTCCTAAACTCTTCTATCAAACTGTCTTCAGACATCAGTCATATTTTGAAGTTGAAAGAAAGCCGTGCGTGTTTGTAAAACGAATTTGCAACGCTTTTCAAATTTCATCGGGAGAATGTCGTAAAAGACGAAACTCGTGATGTGCCTATTCAGAGAATAGTTATTGTTACGCATTTGTGGTTTCATTGGTTCTGAGTTTTTATTGCCTGAAGCTATCCAATTCACATTTTTAGACCATCATCGGGATTTAAGACTTTTTTATTACATTCTTGTCAGATGAAAATAAAATCGTTCAAACTCGGGAAACCACAGGATAGAATATTAGAGGGGTTGCTTGATATATAATATCTATTTCTGGATTGCTGGCCGAAGTATCATTAAGGGATGTGAGGTATATAATTTTGAAATGGTGAAAGTAATCGAATTGTATATAATGATGATTTTCAATCTTTTGGTTCATGCTATTTTTTAAAGTTAAAGCACATACTAATCTGCTGTAGACATCAATCAAAATTTCTCCTTTATTAAAGATAAAGCGGTTTGTGATGTTGATGCTATTTTAAATGTATATTTCCTTTGATGTTCTGAATTGTATATTGCTAATAAAAAATAACTTTTCATTAGCATACTTGCAAAAGAAAAGAATTCCCTTTTTTTTCAAATTTAATTTGTCTTTGAAATAATTTCCCTTCATTATAACCCTAGTATTTCAGTTTAAAGCAAGATAGAGTTAATAAAAATTATATATAATGGACAATATGAGATGTAGTGATAAATTTCACTAAATAAACTGCTAGAATGGAATAAATTCGAGCTCACGTGATTCACGTCAAATGCGCCGATCCTGTTTATTTTTTGGAATCAATTGCGCATCTTGCAGGAAGGGGGAGGGAGGAGAAGGAAAGGAACTCACACCGACTCTGCCTACCCGAAAGGGTGTAAAGTCCTTAACGGAACGGTGGGGGGAGTTATAAGAATTAAGGATGAGAAAAACGTGACGCAACATATTAGTATAAGATAAAGGGAAGTAAAATATTAAATGACATGCGCAATTACGTTTGTGATGTAATTTAACCGTCAATTGGATGCATTTCTCTTCTAGGTTTATAGTTAAACTAATATCATATCTTTACCTAAAGAACATTTTTCTCTTGCTTCATTTCTTTCCTTGATTTCATTGTTTGATTAATTTTATGACTGTTTTGTTGTTGAATATTTTATAAAATTTCAATGAGTGCTTTTTTTTGCAACTTAAGTTTTTTGGAATTCTGATCCCCGGGATAGCATAATTAAGATATTATCAAGATGCATATGAAAAAATAGTGATTTCCCAGTCGGAAAGAGGCGAGTGTGGAGTCGCAAATTACCTTGATTTTCTTTCGGTTTTTTTCAGTGTGTTTTATTATGCAATTTCTGTAGTAAATTATATTCGTTAAAGTAACTTTCAAGATCTAAGATCCACCCCTGACCATCTTGGTAGAGCGAAAAAAACACATACCGGCTGCCATCAAAAGTAGAACTGAAATAAAAAAATAATAAAAAAAAATTGAAGCGGTTAAACACTTTAACTTGTTAAACCTAGGTTTACCTTTCATTCTTGTTTTAGACGTACATATATATTTCTCCTACGCAGCCCGATTTCATTATCTCAAATTTGAAAAAAGTACGACACAGATCGAGAGACGAAACAAGACTCACTTCCCCGATCTGACCTTTGACCCTCAAGCCGCTCCGAAATGGGGATGATTCACAGGCCGCACACCTTTCTACTGTGTGTCGTCTAGCGGTGTTGTTACAACCCTAAGTAACGTGAGGTTATCACCTTCCAAACTTTATCGCCCAAATATAGGGCTAAAATTTTAATATCATTTTGTTAGGTTTAAAATAGGCATAGATTGCAAATTTTTTTGCATAATGTTATATTGTCTCCGGAAGCCCACCACTTTGCTAAATTTCAAAACTGCAGCTCGATTGGAAGTGGGTAAGAAATCGAACTCAAGATTTGTGAACAAGGCACTCAAGTTGAATAAAAGCTTATAAAAAAAGGGAAGTCTAGTAGAAGTAAAAGAGCAGCGAATAAACAGCTGTTTAAATGGAATATGATAATAGTTCTAATTTGTCTAATTCGGAATTTTATGAAAGGGTTCACGATACAGACTAAATTAGGCGAGTGCTTTTAGATAATCATAAATAAATTCCTCTTAACAAATTCAATTTAAACAATGAACAGGTCTGCGAGAAAAGGTTTATTATGATCTGCTTTTTGTATGGGCAAGGTGTGCGCGCAATTAGTTACCAAGAGTTAAAACTCTATCGCAGCTAGGCAAACTTAGTACCAAATTATGTATCGCCTTCGTCATACGAGAACGGCTTGAAATTTCAAGGTCCGTCTCTAGCAGCCCCTTTGTAAATCTAGGTAGTCAAACCAAATCTTATTACCATTTTTTTAATTGATGTTTCCTGACATGAAATCGTATGCTCAAAGTCTATTTAGAAATGTTTAACAACTACCTTACGATTTGGATTTATTTTTTAACCTATTAATATAAAAGAATGGCTCAATATTCTTTGAAACAGAGTGATTGAAATGCATTCAGCTCTCAGCTTAAATGCTTGTACATGACAGATTAGAAGAGCATAAATCTTAATTCAGAACTCTCAATGAATTGATAAATTAAACTCTACGAAATTTTGGATTTTTTTAACACATTTTCAAACAACTTAAACATTATTTACAAATTTCGATACTGTGGCGGACGATATCTGGAACTAATATGTCCAGGGAAATCCAATCTTTCGCCTAATATTCAATTTCAAATCTAATTCCTCACCCAAATTTCGCAATGTGGAAAATTACTCTTTCAGTGATATCTTATAGAGAAAACAAAGTAACTACGAAAAAAAGAAAAAAAGAAAGAAATTTTGTAATGTTTCACTACATCCTGCATCATGATTGGCGGTGTATTTTTCGAACTTCTTCCTTCTCAAGTTTTCTTTCTCTACATAATGAAGGAAAGTGTTGTAAAGGGAAAGAAATCGATTCCAGCCTTAATGAGTATTAGCGAAAGGTATGCCGTCCTTGACCCTCGAAGTAGCTTCACAAAAAAGGTCACTTGAGGCTACCGAAGGTCGATGTCGACCATTTACCTGGTGTCCGGTTAACAAATCGTTGGATGCTTTCTTTGTTCACTGTCACCCTCATTGTTTTCTACCCACCGAACAATAGCTTGCGGTTCTTTATGCGAGTTTGGCGGTGGTTAATTTACCTATCGACGGAAATGGTATGCTTTGTCTTGAAGAAACTGGATGATGCGAAGGAGTGATATGCTGTCTGGCCAATAAAATACATATATTTATGAGCTTAAAATCTTTTGCGTGAACTGGTGTCAAGATTGCTTGCTGAGCTATTTAGGCTCATTTGACTGCAGCGTGACCTCTTGTTGTGAGAACAAAGAATATTCGAATTATTTAAAGTGTTTTCTTTTATTTTGGTTTAAGATTGATATAAATATGCAAGAATTTAAGGCATTTCCTTCACTTTAATTCTCAATTGCGTTGAGTGTATCGCTCAAAATTCTCGCTTTGGTTTTTCTTTTCTTTTGTTTATGTTGATCTATGACTTTATTGTATAACTATTTCTTCCACTTTTAAAGACTGAATTATAATTTTGCTATTTTAGATACTCTCGGATTGTTTTATAAATGTTTAAAAGAGCCTACATTTTTTTTGGTGAAATAATCGGAAAGGAAATTATGTAGCTTGCATCTTTCGATGAAACTAATTTTGGGCATAGATAAGCGATATTTTATTAATATTATTTCCGTGTATTGAGAAATATAAAGCGAAAGAGAATTCATATTCCAAAGTTTATTGATGAATATTAATAGGTGAATAGTTTCATTTCAAGACATTGACATAGTAAAGGCAATTCTCTATTTTTGAGTTACTATTCAATCAAATTCAATTCAAAGACAGGAGAAAGGTATTTTCTACATGAAAGTTATTTAATGCGCAATGCTCATGAATGGAATTATGAATTCAATATAAATATCTGCATCAACAGTATATAGTGCAGTGAAATTTAAAATGACTGACAAATTTAAATTTTCATATTTTTAAATTGATTGAATTTCAGGAAGTTACAGCTTTCATATTTTTAAATAAATTTTAATTTCCATAATAATATAGTTTTCTTTTTGTTATACAAAATAATATAAAAACATTTTTAAGATGAATTC
>BGPR01003934.1:16220-123827 GCA_013235015.1 Araneus ventricosus
CTCTTCAGGTGTTGTTACTGCAAATCAATAATATAAAAACATTTTTAAGATGAATTCATGTTTTCACCTCTGTTATTGCAATTGATTTATTGATTGCATTTTTATGTCGCAAAAGTCAGGTCTGATCATTCTGCGCCAAGCATAAGATAAAAAAAAAATGCTCTTCAGGTGTTGTTACTGCAAATCAGTATTTAATATTGTAGATTATGTTAAGCATCTGTTTCTAAAATAAAGCTCTCTAAAGCCTCTGATTCCCTCCGCCTCCTTTTGGAAAATTCGTCAAAATCTAGTGCCAGCGAAAAAAAAAAAAAAAAAACGCGTAACTCTGCACTTCAAAAGACTGGAACGTTTTATCATAAGTTGGACAGAACCTCTCGCACTCTTACATATTCATCTTATGTGGTCATTAAATTTTATTCAAACTCATGAAATAAAAAAGTTACATCGTCAATAAGCCTTTTGATTTTGAAAAGGCTTCTTGAATTTAACTTTTTTACTTAGCTTCTTTGAAACTAAAGAATTTATTTTAAAAGCAAAATTTACAACTATCAGAGCAAAGTAATGATAGTTGTAAATCTCAGAGCAAATTTACAACTATCATTACTATCTTCTTTCAATTCACTTTTTTTGCTGTAGTACGTTTAAGGTATAATGAAAATTACTTTCGATGTTATAAGTCTATTTTTCCAGAAATTAGTTTTTCATTTTTCGAAGAATAGTATGTTATTTTAGGACCAGATTACATCCTAAATTAACAAAGATTGAGAAAATCCGCAAAAACTGTTTTACAGGTGACGTAATATATTGCAGTTTGTTTGGCAAATTTGCCTCTCTGTCAAACTGTCCTTTTTCAGAGATAACATGACGTCTTCTTCAGCCTTTGTTATATGCTTCCTAGAAATAATTTAAAGCAATTTTTCCAATTCCAAGACTGTTCCCTTGTCTTGTTTCCACGTGGCTTACAAATATGCCAATTAGCTAAGCATCACAGCTTAGGCAATCTAAATTTATCTTTTGCTTGCTAATTAGTCAAAACCTTTATGTATCATTCGCTGAATTTCAAGTGTAGCTCTTTTTCTATTGCGGATTTCCCAAAATGCATGGAGCATTTTGATCCTTGCAGTTTTAAAATAAACGACGTGCCATAATTTCACAAAAAATAAATGTAAAAAGATGAAAGATCTCCAGTCATTTCTAGGCTATCGAAATCTCAGTTGTAATGGCTATGTAAAGTACAGAAATTTAAAATGGAAACTTTATTTTTAATTTTAATAAAAGAAAATTCTATTTCATTTTTTAAAATTATTTATAAAATTAGATAAGTGAAAAATTTATTAACTGCTGATTAAGAAAACCACTCTTTAATTATCCAATTGATGAGCAAATACCGTAGCAAATAAAGTTTTATTTCAGTTAAGAGATGTCTGTTCTCAAGCATTCCATTTAACACTATTTTTTTCATCGTGCATAGCAGGTTAAATGAGAGGTTTTCATAAGGCAACCGTCAAGAGCAAACATTGAGAAGTGTTTTGTAAATCTTCGTGTACATGGACCATGTCCTTGAAATGTTTTGTGTTTTTGCAGCTGATCAAATAACAAACAAGAGGCTAGGACATCAATTACTATTTCAGCGTTCAAACACAGCTGTCGAATCTACAGGCATCTTGTTATAATAGTATGAGGAAAAGGTCTCGGTTTCGAAAGCATGATGTAACTGTTCTTTTGAAAACGAGATGGTAGTAAACTTGTTTAAAGTCTGTCATTGTGAAGGAGTTTTGTTTGTTTTGGGTACATCACAAAACTACCATTTAAAACCGCCTTGGATTTTTTAAAGAAAAAGATATTAAATCTAAACATTTTTAAAATGGAATTACATGTTTTAAATTATTCCCTTTGATCTGAAAAGTATGATCAAAGACTCCAGTAATGACAGGTTTATTGCCTTTAAGCGGTGTTCTGAAAGGAAGTGGAGCTTTTGCGAATCGTAGAAAGGATGCAGTTTAGTTTTAAGACTCAAATGGGCCTTATGGACCCCACCTGAAATCTACTATCTTTTTAATTCATTTCTACGTGAAGGAATTATATTTAAACTTAATTCATTTCTTGATTTATTTGCTAAAAATATTCCAAATTATCAGCATCCGTACAGATGAAAGATACATTATGTTTCAAGAAACCCTTAATGACTTATGTTTCAAAGTTTACAATTTATATATAACAATGTTTTTGTTATTCTGGAGTGCATAAACTGAGTTACTCTAAATTCAAATATAAAGCAAATTGGTTTTAGCTACTGTTAATTATAATTGAATAATTATTTTTTTCTTACTAAGGGAAATACTATACACTTACGAAACAGAAATAGATAATTTGCTAGTTGATAATGGGTGTGGAAAAAATAACATAAAGAATGGAACCTCTTATTTCGATTTCGTATTTATTTTGAAATCAGTAATGAATGAAGTAATATTATGACAGTCTTGTGATTTCAGTCAGAATACGTTTATTAACGAATTGTCCTGTAAGTTATAATGAGGATTAAGTTTTATAAATTAGTTTCTTTTTAATTAGCTTTTCCAAGAGAAAAATAATTTTCAAAGAACAATCACGTTCAACGAATTGTCCTGTAAGTTATAATAAGGATTAAGTTTTATAAATTAGTTTCTTTTTAATTAGCCTTTCCAAGAGAAAAATAATTTTCAAAGAACAATCACGTTCTTCTAAGATGTAAATTTAATCAAATGACTTTTATTAATACTGGAGGCTGCATCTTCTCTAATAACCATGGCATTCCTCGGCCTTGACCTAAGTTTCGTTCGAACGACTGACCAGATTGTAGCGAAATATGACTATTAAATGAAATCAGCTTCGAATTCCTAATGTCATCGACCTCTATAATCAGTTTCCTTTATTCTGACCATAAAAACTAGTTTTATGATCAAATTCTCGGATTAAATAAGAAAGTAGTTTCGCGAATGGTAGTATATGTAGCGTTAGAAAGAAGCATTGTGTTCAATTTTACCTTAGAGAGTATTTATTATGAAGAAGATAAGTAGATGCAAACGTTATAAAAAATGACAGGATAAGTTTAAAAGAAAAAGCGTTGAATATCAGCACTGCAAGGTTAGCAATTAAAGGCCTGTACCACATAAAATGTTAATCCTTAGTACATGTTAAGAAAATGAAAGAAAGAAAAAAATGTAATATAAAAGACTATATTAGATTTTTCTTTTTAAAGATTTCATTTTCACTTTCATTTCATTTCTTGTCCAAAAAAATCAGAGTTAGAATAATCAAACATTCTCTGAACTTAAATTAGTAGTCTTTATTACAAGCAATGTGTTTTAAAAGTTATCTCGACAATTCCCTTGCTAAATTATGTAATGATGTCTACATAATACATGGTGGCCATAAATTATTGGATCCAATACAAAAATTAATTTAAAAAAAATTATAATGTTACAGCTACGTTTTTTTTTATGCAAGCGCATTTGAAACAGTTTTTTTCAGATAGGTAACGCGCCGTTACGGTAGTCTAGTGAGTTGTAAATTATTGGACAACTCCCATTTTTGAGAGCCATTGTCTGAGAAACTTTTAAAGTTCGAAGAAACATAAAAGCATGTATTTGTGAGGAATTGTAACGTTTGAGTTTAATTTAAACGAGGTCGTTTTTTAATTTGGTAATTTACATGTAGTGTGAAAACTGAATATTTTTCGACATATTCAAGAAAAACCAAAAAAAGGAAACCGTAAAACGCGCATCGTCTTCTGCTGATCGGTAGCCAATGCGTATAGAAATCTCTCGCTGTAGCAAATTTAGAAGACCGCAATGGTACACCACCTATTTGAAGAAAAAAAAACAACTTTTTTATTTGCTCTCCCATTAAAAAAACTTAGTTGTAACGTTATTATTTTTTTATTAATTTTTGAAATGGGTTCAATAATTTTAGACATGCATATCTAGAGAGATTCTTATTACCATGTACACGTCTCGACCTCACACCCGCCATTTTCTCCATAGTGATTTTTTTTTGCATGACCTTATTGAAATAAATTATACCTTCAACTTCTAAGGATTGTTTTAGGCAAATGTATCGCACTATAAAGAGTTAAGTTACATTTTTATGTATTAAGGAAAAATAATTTAAAATAATCCTAATTTAAAATATTTTAATTTAACTTACCAAATAACTGTGTTAAATTTCCTTCAATTTTAATGCTACATTTATGAATTTTATTTTTTTTATCGAATGTGCATTCAAGGTCGAGAAGAAAAGTATTTCACGAAAATGCGGTCAAAAATTTTTTATTGTCGAGAAAAAATGGCGAGCAGAAATAGTTTTTTTAATTATCTGTTGTATGTCATGTTTATTGAATAATTATAAATGTACTAAGTAAAATTATACTAATTTAATTTAATATATTTTTTTGATTTAGTTTTCCTTGACTCGGCGGCGTAGCGAGAGTAAATGGCGCCCGGGGCATAATATTATTTTTTTGCCTCACCCCCTATCGCCATCTCTATCTCAGCATGTCTAAAGGGCGCTATTTTACTACAGAGTTAGCCTAAATGAATCATCGGGTTTCAAAGGACTGTTTATTTACAAGTATAGGTCGTACAAAGACGGGTAATATATGAAAAGATACATACACTTATAAGTTTTTGGTACATACTACAAATGTTCAATGTGTGCGCCCTTGGTCACACGGCACACATCCCAAAGGTAATCCAGTTCCATCCATACGTTCAATAGCATGTTTCCGTCAATTTCCGTCACAGCAGCAGTGATTGCAGCGTTGTTGGCATTGGGGGTACATAAACTTTGTCCTTTACATAACCCCGCAGAAAGAAATGGCGTGAGATCTGGCGACCTGGGGGGCCATGGCAATAGAGGAACATCATCCAGACCAGCGCGCCCTATCCAGCGATGTGGCAGTTCTCTGTTGAGAAAGTCGCGGACAATTGTGCTCCAGTGAGGTGCAGCCCCGTCCTGTTGAAAGATGAAAGTCGAGGAGTCAAGAACGCTTTTAACCGAAGAACACTTCGCATATTCCAACACACAAAAACTCTTCTCCTGCATTGCCGCCATCTTGTACAGTGCCGCTACAGGCCTGCCATCTAGCGAGCCACGAGACGGGCTTTTAAACTTGGGGAATGTATGTATCTTATCATGTATCACCCGTGTTGTAGGTCGTATACCTCTCAGTACACAGTGTTTTGAAAGCCGATGAATCATTTAGACTAACCCTGTATTTTTTATTTCTTTAAAACTCTTGTTTGTAATTTTTTATGACAAGAACTGTTATGGCATCGAATAAAGAACTGTTATCGAATCGAATAAAGAACTGCTATCGAAACTGACAATCTTTTTAAAAATATATTAGTTTGAAACCAGACAGGTGCAATATTATTGCATTACATCTTTTTGTAAATATTATTAAATATATAAATCATTATCTTCACTATGTTCCCAAATATATGAGAAACCAAACCGAATAGCTAAATGAAAATTCTCCATCTTTCAGTACCGCTTAACGACTTCTTTTCTAAAAGCCAGATACCATAAACTTTTCTTAAGACAATTTTGTTGGCTAATACATGAGGAAAGTAGTCTTTTGTGGCCACCCTACGTGTCATTTCACCTTAGTACAGTTGTTGACGACACTAAGATCCAGTTCCTACACAAAAGGACAATTGTTGCTATTGTGAAAGGTAAATCATATTCCCCGTTAATCTCTTCCGCCCTAAAGATGCTTTTATGTCTTGTTATCCACAATCCTCAGCGTGAATAATCCCCTGTCTACAGGTCGTCATATTTCGGTTGCGCCTTTGTTGAGAAATCTTATAATATAGAATTTTCCCGGATATTTTTGTCTCTAATTATACTAAAAGGAAAAGGATGAAAGGGTAATGTAAGCAGGATAATAATAAAAGTGAGAAAATTAATTACCCGTTGATCAAATTTAACCAAATTAACGCTGCTTTAAGTAGGAATAACCTCTGTAGTACTTTTTCAAGGAATGGATGGCATTTTAACCAGAGAACAGTTAAGTCACTTCTTTCAAGGCAAGTGTTCAGCTAAAGTAAGGTGTTCATTTCATCACTAACCTAAAGATGTTTTTATGTCTTGTTATCGAGAATCATCAGCGTGGACAATCCTTGTCCACAGGCCGTCATATTTCGGTTGAGCCTTTTTGTTGAGAAATCTTATAATTTAGAATTTTTTCGAATATTTTTGTCCTAAATTACATTCAAAGGAAAAAAGAAGAAAGGGTAATAATGTAAGCAGGGGAATAATAAAAGTGAAAGAATTACGTGTTAATCAAATTTAACCAAATTAACGAAGTTTTTTTTATAAAAGTATTAATGGCCACTGTAGTACTTTTTCAAGGTATAGCAATTCAACCAGAGAACAATTAAGTTAGTTCTATCAAAGCAAGTGCTTTGTTAAAGTCTGATGTTCATTTCATCACTAATGCTTTTATTTTTGCTTTATATTTGAATTTTAAGTATTGGAAATTACTTAGAAAATGTGAATTTAACTGTTATTCGTATGATTACGTCTTCCTTAAAAATCTGGCAGTACAATCTTTTTCTTGTAGATCGGGTCAACAGTTAATGGGTGTAAAATTATCGCAGAACAGGAATTATTATTTACTTAAACAAATTAATTAATTAACGTTTATTTTTATATTGATTTAATGCTAGCAGAGCTTACATATATTTAAAAGTCAAGCTTTTGGAAATGAACTCGAATTTCTATGAGAAAAGCCTTTGTCGTATCATGTTTATTAGTTTGATTTTGTTAGCTGTTTGTCTGATTTATAAATAATTTATCTATTTATTAATTCTCTGCCAGGAAGTTAGAGTCGGTTGATATTTTGTATCTAAGTGATTTACTCGTATGAATATTTGTTAGAACTAGGAGATATTTACGAAATAAAACCATACCAAAGAACTGATATATATTTTGCATGCATAATTGCTGTTTTCAGTAATACAACGCTATAAAGAGGTATTAAGAACTGTTTATCATATTGATCAACAAAAAAACAATATAATTACGGGAATTAAAAAGAAAAACATTGCATTACTAATTAAAACCAAGACAAAATCACATATTACATATGATGACATCATCTTCCCATGTGTCTTCAGAATACCACAGACTAGAAACTGGATGTAGTATTTTGATCCTTACGTTATTTTAATAAATGAGTAAACTCACATGACGTCATAGTCAAGTGCCAAACGAGACTGAGCATGCATCAGACATCTTAAGTGTACTTTGTCTTGCAGTGATATGACGTCAGGTTCGTTCTCCCCGGCAAGGTGTGCAGTGGATTCCAAAAATAAATTGGCGTGGTGCATTTTACGTGTATTATGTGGGAATGAATTTATTCCCCAGTAAACTTCCATAATACTAAGGCCGGTAGGTTTCACTGATCTAAATTTTAATCAATAAATAGGTGTGAATATCAGAAGTTGGTTCAGCGGTAGTTTTTTATAACTGGGACTGTAGTCATTTAAATAGGTACCATGTTTCTCTTCACAGATAATTTCCCATTAGCTAAACGATAAATTTGCTCATTATGCTATAACCGAAGTTTTCTACAAACAAAAGAACGTTCACCTCTTATCCTTATTTTAAAATTGTTATTTTTAATTTAAAATATTTCTTTCCCAGTTCAGTAAACACAAAAATTTTAATACCAATTACAAAATTGTAATTGAACTTAGAGAAAAAGTGATTTTCACACTATTTCTTACTCTTTTTTCCGGTTACTTCGACGCAGAGCTTTATTTTCATTTCACGTATTAAAAAAGAACGCCTCGAAACGAAAAACAAAGAAACAAATAAAATTCTATTTTAAAACTTTCCTTGGAATATCAAAATCGTTTTATGAAATCGTTAAATGTTTTTATTGAAATTTAAGAAATTCCATTAGATATTTTGATCATTATTTTTGTTGCATTGTTATTTATTTCCGAATATTTGGTTATAAAGATTTCGCTTTTGTAGGCGGGGGAAAAAAAGCTCCCTTTGAAAAAAAAATGGAAAGGAGAATCATTTGTACGATTTTCATGGATAATTGAAATAATTAAAGAAAGAAGAATCCGTAAATGATGTTTTCAATTTGAAAGCGAATACAAGCAATTTACCTTTTTTAAAATCTTCATGAAGTTAATGGCTTTACAATAGTAGAGACTTTGTTTACTATTTTATGCAAAAAAATAATTGAAAGAAGGATAAAAGAGAACCATACTATTCCCTTCCGCTTAGAATTGCATGATGAAAATAACAGCATTCATTTACTTCTTCAATGATTTTCTTTTCCTTTTGATACGTCTTAAAAGATTAGTTGACAAGAAACGTAAAATGATAGCGGAAGGAAAAAAAATTATATTCTTGTATCTTTCAAGCTTCATCGAAATAAATTCTGCTCTGCAAAGAAATTGCCGTAGAAACTACTTTCTCCTTTAAAAAAAAATCAGAAGAAGAAAATGGAAGTAATTAATATGGGCGAAATCTTCCTAATCTTTCCCGCCACAAGCTTTAATTAAACACACCGATGGTATTTTCGAATGAGATTATTAACGGGAAAAGAACTGAAGTAATGAATCGTTTTCTGTTGTGGCCTAGATTGCTTTGAGTGGCTGGCAACGATCGGCAAGTCGGCACACAAGTGAAAGCTTAATTACTTGCTTTTTAGACAGTGAATCTTTCGGGCGTTACTCTCGATTCCCAATCTAAATCGTGTTTCTGCTATTTCGTGTATCTGTGGGTGGCATCTATAAATGTTCTAAACAGGTTCCATATTTTCCGCATTTGAATGCCATGCTAGATTATTTTCCATTTTTTTCTTTTAATGTGATGGTTTTTGAGATATTTGAGTGTCAAAGTTTCATTGAACTTTCTCGCTGAAGGCGCTGATAATGATGTTCCGAATAATCCAGCCTTCGAAGAAAAACACATGTATTTATCTAACGTATTTTATTTTTTATATCGAAGCTTAGGATAAGAACTTACGTTGTTATCCGTATTTTCAACACATTTTAACAGCAATCAGAATTTAAGAAGATTATTTTATTAATAAACTGCATTTTAATGCATTTTCAGATTATCTTAATTTTTCAGTGGGGACTTATTAAGAGTGTAATCTTTTGTATCAAAAATATTCTTCAAACCTATTCCAATGGCAGTGAAAATAAAGCGATAAATAATTCATTCGAATTTTAGGATTTTTAACAGTTATCACTGTCTAGTTACTCGCTCACATTATTGTTAAAATAATCTTAGGATCTTGTAAGCGGATTAGAATTGTGAAAATACAGGACCTGACTGTTTTAACTTCTTAAACACTTGTTGGGAAAGGTTCAACCGGATGCATTATGTAGGTGTTTGGACTAAACAAATAAAATAACATCTGTCGATCTAATGATGAACTTTTTCTGAATCTGGATTGGAATAGATGTGATTTGACTCGGATTAATTATATCTTGCATTAAAGGTGTTATGTTTTATTTTTTTTATGTCATGATAATCTTATGCAGATACTTTTATAAAATGGCGGTGAACCAAATAGTTTTTTTAAACAATATAAGACAAACAATAATATTACAGTCTTAAATTTTCATATTGTATGATTTTGATGAGACTAATATTGGTTTACACAGTTTTTAAACACTGCCCCAATATATCTTCTTTTTTTATTTGTCTTATGCATATTGTTTCTGATAATTATCATAGAATTATAATCAATTGATTTTAAATCTGTAATAATAATCCAGTCTGACGCTGTAAATGGATTCGTTGAAGTTGTCATTGAATTCTAATTCATGTAAAGTTCAAAGATTGTACAAGTAATTGATATTAAAAGGTGAGGAAAGTGTTGTATTTACTTTAATACAATCACTGTCTTAAAAAAAACCTCTCCTTTCTACTTAATTCACAAACTGTTTTGCTCTTTCATTACAAGAATATTCTTTACGTCGTTGAAAAAGTGTAAATACATGAAATGAAATAATATAATTATCGCATTTCAAGTGCATCAATAACTGATAATTTAATAACTTTTCGTTCTGATATAGCTCGTTTCTATAAAGTGGGTTTCATTTTGTGAGTTAATACTTCTTTGAGTTTATACTTTCTACTTCAAGTTTAGTTGTAGAATTAGAAATAAAGAGTACTTAGTTAAAATCTTAATTATTTTAATCATCAAATACTTTAGACTTTGACGTAGACTTACGTCCCTCCATACTGGTCTAATGGTGTGTCGGGAAAGGAAAGAATTATGACGCTTTTCGCTCTAAAGTTAAACGCTTATAGCTCCGCAATCAAATAACATAGAGAGTTGGTTTTAGTTTCATTTTAACAGAGAAAGATGGACATGAAGATTGTGTGCAGAAAGAATTTTAGAATTTTGAATTACGGTTCAGTCACAGACGAGCTGCAAAGTTGGTGAAAATCACGAAAAATTCTGATGACGTCACAGCAACCGTACAATTTTCGCTATTCCTTTGAATCCACAATGTATTAAAATATCATCCCTAACCGCCCAATAGTCCGATTCTGGTTGGCCAGAATGCATCATTACCATGCTAGGTGCAATCTGCGCCTCCAAGTGTCGTAATCAACTATCTCATTTGTATATTAGAATTAACGTAGTCAATTCATTGTCATAAAACATATCTTCGATGAAATTTTAACATTCCATTCAACTTTTCAAATTTTGAAACAGACAGTGTGAGCTACTGATAAATATCTCACTTACTGGTACGCTTATCTTGTAAATCAGCACCTTAACACTGGCCATAAAATGAACAATTTGTAGCATATGCAATTATTTGCATACTGTAATGAACATGGTCAGAAAACTTAGAGGACCTGTTAACATTCCATTCAACTGACGCTACTTCATAGATTTTTTTTTTTAAAATTTTAGAGATCTACTGATAGAAATCTCACCTACTGGCACGCTTATCTTGTAAATCGGCACCTTAATATTTTCCATAAAATGAACAATTTGTATGATATGGCAATTATTTGCATATTAGAATGCACATGGTCAGAAAACATAGATGACCTGTTAACTTTCCATTCAAGTGACGCGACTTCATAGAATTTTTTTCAAATTTTAGAGATCTACTGATAAAAATCTCACTTACTGGCACGCTTATCTTGTAAATCGGCACCTTAACATCCTCCATAAAAAGGAACAATTTTCGCTATTCCTTTTCATCTACTGTGTGTTAAAATATCATCCCTAACCGCCCATTACTTCGATTCTGGTTGGCCAAAATGCATCATTATCATGCTAGGTGCAATTTGAGTCTACAAATGTCGATTCGTCTATTGCCTTTGAAGCAGAGGATGCGTCAGAAGATGCACCATCACAGCTTACCGGACGCGTCTTGAGCCTGAGTGAAGCGTATCAGTCGATAACCCGGGGATGGCACACAGGGCATCATTTTCTTTTCCCTTCATTGCGCCCCATGGACCTTGGACACGCAACGCTACTTCGACAAGCTTTTTCCTTTCGGTCTCGCTTTCACTTGAGTCCAGGCGGCTTAATTCCTTTCTTATTTGCTGACTTGCGTCTGTGTCTGGACGAGCAGCGACAATGAATGAGTGATCTTTTCCTGGTAGTGGAAAGCAAAGAAGATAATGGATGTCTCATGGGACTTCTTAAGATAATAATGGCGGCCATATCAATAAGTGAATGTTTGCTATGAATGATATCCAGTAGTGATCGGCATTCGGGTATTTCAAAAGAAAAATAAACCATCAGTTAACTGTTTGTTAAAAAGTAAACAACACTTGAAAAACCTCAAATGTCATTTTCTTATTCGTTTCTTAAAATTTGTATGGGATAATGTTCATTTTATTTAAAAATAAACAACACTTGAGAAAACTTCAGATGTTATTTTCCTAGTGGTTTCTTAAAATGTATATGCGATATGATAATGTTCGTTTTATTGTCCATATCGATAAGTGAATGCTTGCTATGGATGATATTTAGTAGTGGCAGGCATTTGGTTAGCTTAAATAAAATAATAATCTAGCGTTAGTATGTTAAAAAATAAACAACACTCAAAAAACATCAGATATTTTCTTTGTCATTTCTTCAAATGTATATGCCATAATGTTTGTTTTTAAGTTGATTCGTTTCATTATTATGCTTTTAGAAGTTTTTGCATTTTATTTGCACAATCATTTAATTCATAAGATTGGAAATACATAAAATACGTTATTCGCCGCCTTTTTATATGTTGAGGCATGTTATCGCATTAAAAGATTCAGAAGAAATATTTCTGACTGTTAAAAACAGCTTATGTAGAGAAACTAAAAACATTATGTCTCTTTCTTTTCGTTTTTCTTTCTCGATCTTCAATTGAAAAATATTGAAGTACAGCAAGTCTGTCAAATATCTGTTAACGCATATTTTTTAAAGATAGCAACGTTCTTCTATACCAAGAACTGACAGATTGTGATTGGCATTTTACTGAAGAAAATGCGGTTCGTTCCTTTTCAGTGGCGTAGCGAAGTATGTGGGTGGGAGCAAAGAGAGACAACTCCGAGCGCCAGTCTTACGGTGACGACACATTAGTGGGTTTATATCACTTTTTAAAGCCATATATGATGCCGAGGCGAAAAATAATAATAATAATAGAAAGGGACGAATCATGTTCCTAGAGACATTTACCTTTGCTCAATAGTTGTTGATGACTTGAGGAGTGAAAGAACTATGTTATGTAAGGGATGACACTTACCCTAACTATACCAATGTTCATTTATTCTCCAGTTTTCTCTTTCATCTGTACTGATTATTTTATTCATTGTCGATTTTTTTTTACCCACCGCGACTATTTTGAATAAAATGAGTGAATTTCTCATTCCGTACATATTTCATCAGATATGACGAAAAAATAATACCAGATTCCTTGTGCAATTGCTAAGGCCCCTTGCTAAGCCACCTTTGATGTCTTGAGATAAAAAAAAATGATGCCGAGGGGTGACACTCACCCTAACTATGTCAATCTTCATTTATTCTCCAGTTTTCTCTTTCATCTGTGCTGATTATTTTAATCGTTGTCGATTTTTTAACACATCACTACCATTTTAAATAAAATGAGTGAATTTCTCGTTCGGCACTAACTTCGTCAGATATGACGATTTTAAGTAATATATTTTATTTAAACATCTTTACTTTTTGTATTAATGTTTTTAGATGGTTTTCTAGTGTCTATGTACATTCGGTGTTATGTGAAATTGTTGCCCGAAAATGGAGTACTGGTGAAATGGGGACATATCACATTCGTCTAATATTTATAAGAATACCCAATATAAATATTCCTTTGAAAAAATATAATAAATATTTCTTGAATGATTTCTACTTTTTCTGAGAAAATCACTTCTATTATACAAGTTTACACAGTCATATAAAGCAATTACGTTAAAAATAACTAATTTTGTGATGCATCATCATTTAAAATTTTAATCACGGAGAGAGTCTTTCAGTATCAATAATTAATGCTTCTTTTACAGAACAGCGATATAATTATGCGTTAAATTACAATTTTTGTATTATATCGGTCATCATGGAGAAAACAGCTTATTATCGGTCGTTATCAAATATTTAAAAGGCTGACGATATCATCCAATAAAGTGTATGTAAAAATGAGGAAAATCTGATTATAATCTCATAAAGCGAAAAACAAAACACTTTATAGCTTATCACATTACAAATGTGTCAGTTTTTTTAGTCAGTCATATTTTATTCAATGGCATATTTTCATTATCTCTTTAGTAATGCTAATAATTTTAATGAATGCTGCCTTTACTGAACAGCGATAAAATTATGCATCAAATTAGATTTTTTGTATTAATTGTTTGCTTCATGGAGATAAACAGCTGCATTATCGGTCATTATCAAATATTTAAAAGGCCGACGATATCATCCCATAAAATACATGTAAAAATGAGGAAAAACTGATTATAATCGGATAAAGGGAAATAAACACTTTCTGTCTTATCTCATTACAAATGAGTCAGTTTTTTTTCAGTCAGACATATTTTGCTTAATGGCATATTTTCATTATCTCATTCGTTTACATCTTGCATGGAAAGGTAATAAGAATTTGGATTAGGTATGAAGGTCAAGAAACCTGCCAACAGCTATTACAGTGAAATTCGACTTATTAGAACATTTTTATTTCGAATTCAATGGCAATACGAATTTTTTCTCTGATGTCGTGAATTTCTTTTTATTTTAACCTTAAAATATCATCTAAAATTCCAATTTATTTTGGTTATTTCGAATCTAATAATTGAAAAAAAATTACTTCTGAATTGTTTTTTTTAGTTAAATATGTCTGTACCTTATATCCTCAGTGATCTTAAGTAAATAACTTTTGCAGCGCTTAATTCACTCGAGGATTTTATTTCTGTAAAATGTTCAATCTGTTCAATTAAAAAAAAGGAATAATAAATGTATTGTTTTTTTTAAAAAACCCTTTGAACACTTTTGATGCGAATTTTACTGCTCATTTCGAAGTTTTATTGTACTGTCGCTGTATTAAAAGCTCTGTATACCGTTTATTTATTAAAAATACTTATTAGTTAACTGAAATTGTTATTTTCAAAATTATTAAAAACTTTAACTAAAACTATTATTACTTTATTTATTAAAATTACTTATTACTTATTTATTATTATACATAATTTTTTATAGCTGTTAAATATAAAAATAATCTTTACTCTCATTTTTTAGTTTAAAAATTGAAATTTTCTCTTGCAGCACTCCCTTTTAGAACCAGTTTTTCTTAATGCAATTTTTTTTGTTAAATTGAATTTTTATAGTGGTCCCGTCAACTTTGAATTCGCCAAGTTCCATTCTAGACAAATTTTAAATACTGCTGTAAACAAAGGCACACATATTTATAAAGATGCACAAATAAGGGCACACTTATTTATAAAAGCACACAAATAAGGACGCACTTATTTATAAAGGTACAGAAATAAGGATACACGTATTTATAAAGGCACACAAATAAGGGCACACTTACTTATAAAGGCACACAAATAAGGACGTACTTATTTATAAAGGCACACAAATAAGGGCACACTGATTTATAAAAGCACACAAATAAGGGCACACTTTATTTAAAGCTCTTAATTCATTCAAGTATCTAATTTCTGTAAAATGTATTCAATCAAATAAGTGATAAAAAATGTATCAGTTTTTTTTTCAGAATAACTTTGGATGTGAATTTTGCGGTTTACTTCGAAAACTTATTGTACTATTTGTTTTAAAAGTTCTGCATACTAATAAATGTGTTGTGTAAAATACTTATTTTTAAAATACATTATTTCTTCAGCTGAAAGGTACTTTAATGAAGGTCATAGAGATATATTTTTGTTCCTCGATAGTTTTTCCAAATTTCGTGTTAAAGATAGCATGCACGCAAACAAACAAACAAACAAAAAAACTCATCTCTTAACTTTAAAAAAAATTAGTTAAGCAAAGTACATATTATTGTATCACTCTTGGCTAACCTGTCTTCCGCTGGACAAGGTCGCAGAAGCGATGCGGTTCCAGTTAAAGGAAATCTTCAACGATTCGTGAACCGTCTGAGAAAAAGTTCTGTGTGTTCTTTTTTTCTCACAAATCCTTTAGAAAAAGATGTTGTTTTTCCTTTAGTTTGTTTCTAAACTAAGCAAGGTTACCCTAACCGTTGCTGAAGAATATCTAAAACAATAAATTTGCAAATATGCAAAAAATGCGTTCAGATTGAAAGGACACGCGCCTCGGTGTGTATGGTTACGTGGGAAAAGGGAAATAGTTCTACTGCAAGTGATTTTACTTTTTTCGTGATCGGTCAAGGTTTACTATGGTTCAAAGCGAAAGAAAAAGTGATCAGCCAAGAGCGTAACTGTAAACTTTTTTCTGTATCATTTTTGGAATTCTTGGGCGGCTGTTTCAATGGTTTCGCAAAGAAAAATAGCAACCAGGGAAAAGTAGAGGGTGTTCATAAATTATTAAACACATTTCAAAAATTAATAATAAAAAAATGATAATGTTACAACTAATCAGAGAGGAAATGAAAAAGTTTGTTCAAGCAGGTGGCGTACCATTACGGCGTTCTAAATTTACTATAGCGAGAGATTTCTATACACATTAGCTACCGATCAGCAGAAGCCGATGAGCGTTTTCTGGTTTCCTTCTTCAGTTTTTCTTAAATATCTCGAAAAATATTCAGTTTTCACACTACATGTGAATTCACAAATTAAAGGCCGTAAAATTCCCTACAAATACATGCTTTTATTTTTCTTCTAGCTTTAAAAATTTCGCAGGTAATGGCTCTCAAAAATGGGAGATGTCCAATAATTTACGACCTCCTAGACCACCGTAACCTATCTGAAAAAAAAAATTTAAAATGCATTCCCATTTAGAAAAAACCGTAATTGTAACACTATAAATTTTTTTTTAAATTAATTTTTGAAATAGGTCCAATAATTTATGATCACCCTGTATTATTATTTTTTTTTTGGTACCTCATCATATTTGACTTTAAAAACTGAGATAAATTCACTAATATTTCGCGGCGATGAAAGGGGAAGGGTCCAGCCTCCACTTTCTTTTGCTACACCTCTGGTTCTTTATTTTTCGATCTTTCTTTATTTTTTTACCTTTGTGTTTTGTTTTTCTCCACTGGTCGTGTGCCTTATGCCCTTTTGGATAGGCTGGGTCGGTGTGAGTTTGTATTTGTGTTTTGTGATTGATGGAGTCATTTCACGCGACGTCAAACATAACTGACTACATCATCAAATATATAATGGCACATTGCTGTGTGACGTCACATCCTTTATTTATGTGTGTGTGTGTATGTGTGTGTGTGTGTGTTACCACTAAAGTGCAGAAATCAGTTATTATACAGATTATCTAGGTAATGTGCAGGTTAACTAGGGTGATCCGTTAAAGTGCCGAAAATTATTTCATTTCTCAAATTACCTAGGTAATCTGCAAATTACCTAGATAATCTGCACATTATCTACTAGGCACTCGTTAAAGTGAAAATCAGATCTTTGCTGGAACAACAGCAACGTTTCTGTACGCTTAATTAACTAAATGTTATTTATTTTTCGATATCTAAAGAATCAAGTTAATACAATCAAACAATCAACTAATCAGTTGATAGAATCAATCATCAATCAATTAAAAACTATAATACAAAGAATCAAACGGTTTAAAATATTATTACAATTAAGGAAATTAGCATAATGTTATTTATTCATTTTTCGATATCTAAAGAATCAAGTTAATACAATCAAACAATCAACTAATTAGTTGATAGAATCAATCATCAATCAATTAAAAAACTATAATACAAAGAATCAAACGGTTTAAAATATTATTACAATTAAGGAAATGAATTTTCAAAACACATGTTAAAATTATGCTTACTTATTAGTGCAATCTAAAGATTGGTGACACTTTGAATTACATAGCAATTGGTTTTCGCGACAAGCACACTTATTTTTAGTACATTTAGATGTGTAGTCACATTTTCTGAAACCCTGCCTAGTACCAAAGAATTTTTTTATTGCTGTTTGACGTAAAGATATTTCTACAGCAGGGACATCTTCTTTCTTTAAAAATCTCTCCTTGCAAACACAGAATTCAGATTTTGCATACAATTGTTTTAAAATACCCGCTTTAGTACCAAGTTTATAAAAGCCATAATCTGTTTTACTAAGAACCACAGCTAAAATTGAATGGGCATTAGTTTTTGCTCTGTCTATACTTCGGGTACTTTAATTCTCACAGTGACACCTTCATCGACACGAGAGAAACAAACTTTTGAACTTTAACGATACGGAAACCGTTAATGTGCACATTACCTAGGTAAAATGCGGAAAACTCTTGATTCCGCACGTTAACGGAGCAAATCAGTTAATCTGCAAATTAGCTAGGTAATGTGCACATTAACGGCTTTCGAACTTTAGCGGTAACATATATACTAATTTTATTGTTGAAAACTCCATATACTTGGATTGCCTTTTTTCAATAATTTTGATAGCAACAGAGTTATTTACATGTTAACATCTAAATGTTTAAAGTTACCTTTTGCTCTTAGTATCTATAGTATTTTCATTTTTTTAAATTTTATTTTAGATTTGGTTATTTTGTTTAATTAATGAATTTTAGTTTATGAATTGGATTTTGATATGTCTTGTTTGGATAGGTCTCAGTAGAGGAAGTTATTAAAAATAAATTATTTCAGCAGGAAAATTTGTGAAGTGTCGTTAGATTCGGTTGAAAACTTTTCACTGAAAGTCAATGTAATAAGCTCGAATTCTGTTAAATAAAACACACTTTTTGAGTAATTTATTTATTTCTTTTTTAATATCAGTGTTTGTTTCATCCGTATTCTATTGTAAAAAAAAAAACCAAAAACATGCTATCAGTAGGATTATTTAAAGTAAAGCGTAAATTGCTTTGAAAGGAAAAATATTTTTGTATTTAAGAAAACGAGATAGTAAATATATTTTTACGATTATAAGTAGTAAATAAAGGTATAATGAGAATGACAATTTATACATGGTTCTAAGAATACAAAATGTTTTTAACTATTAAATGCAGAATGCTCGTTTTAATGTCTATTAAGGCACTTCTTCATAAATACGAAATGAATGATTGCATTCGATTTGAAAGTTAAAAAGCAAGATGACATTTTATATCTCATTAAACAAAGCTTAATAAAAAAAAGTTTTTCCCCAGTCAATTATTTCGATTTAACACACTAGATGATTTTCCTTTGCTTGGTATTTTATTATTTATTTATTAAAAACTTTTGATTCGTTGAACGACTTCTACGTTATTTGAATATAAATGGTATGTTTATTACCAATTAACATAATCATCTCTTTCAATATCGCTTAGACAAAATTAGCCTCTATTAAATACATATTTTATTTGTTGAATCGCGAGACAAATTAAACATGGCATAAGTTTCTTTATTACTTTCATTTTGATATGAATGAAAGTAGTTATAAAGCAGATGTTAAAATTGGTGTGTTTATTATAATATTTTGAGAACAATTAAACATTTCGGATATTTAATTCGAAACAGCAATGGAACATGGCTGTTTTAAAGAAATCCCCAATTTCTTAGTGGTGTTTCTAAATTATTTACAAAATTCTTAGAAAAGTTTGTTGAGAGAGATGTTTTTATTGTATGCTCTCTTTCTTGATTGCATTACTTATTTTGTTTTTACTGTAAATGGCGACGATGTAAAAGTTGACATTTAGTCAGATAATAAATGGAATCATTATTCTTAGTTCTTTGCCCTTTTATAATATTTTCAGTAATTTTGTGAGCTCAATAGCAATAAATAATCATGGTTTGTTTAGCAATTTAATCTAATTCTGAGTCGTGAAACATTGGATAGATTTTTTTGTTCCTCCAATTCGTCGTCGTTCAAACAAAAGTCAATGAGTCCAAAACTATGGTTTTGAGATATAGTCAATTTAAATTTAATTAATTTTGAGTCGATATAAATAAACAGTAAAAATTATTTTGCAGATTTCTAACTCCAACGATTGGTTTACTGATGTACAAATAACAGATTTTTGTCGCTAAAATAATTAATTGGAATTCCGAATTGACAGCAGCATTCCATAAAAAGGTTTATTATGGACTTACTGACTTATGCTTGAACGACGACGAATTATTGCCTGGGACAACTAGGAGCAAATCGTCGCTTAACAAGCAACCTTTCTCAATTTTTTGAAATTTCAAAGAGGAAGATTCAAATGAATAGTTCGCAGCCAAATAACGAATATTTCCGAATTCTTTTAAGATCTACTATGAACATGAGACCAACCAGACATAAAAAAAAAATTCAGATATATTCGTAATTGGTTGTGAAAAATTCATTTGAATCTTCCTCTTAGGTGGTGTTGCTTGAAATATTCATATTTTGTTTCCCGAATTTTTTTGTTTTTCCTCCTCAAAGATGGCTTGTGCTTGGAAATAAGCAATTACAGGTTTTGTTTGCCTAATCCTCCTGAGAGAAACAGTTAATTTTACTTTCCGGATTAAGGCCAATAATTAATGATTTCCTTTTCCAAGGAACATCAGGCACCCACATTACTTCGCCAAGCGTACATCCAAGTTGAGCCAAGTGTAACGTAAATAGACACTGACGAAATGCGAGTTGAGTGAGTGAAAGGTATTTCCATTGTGGCAGTGGTCTGTTGTGGGGAAATGTGGCGAAAAGATGTTTTCCGAATGCATAAGAAATAATGGGGGCGGGATTGGGGGGTCACATCCGGTATGCGCGGTTTCGAGAGGAAATGCAGGACCAAACCATCTGTTCTTCCAGCATGGGAACTCATCGGAGCAGGTGCAGCAGCCCTGTCTCTGTTAAATCTGACTTTTCGGGTGCATAGTTGAGGGGTTTATTTTTTCCAACTTTAAACTGATGCCGCTGTTTTTGTGTTGGGAGATACAACCAATCAGTGGTTATACGCAAGCTTTATCGTTGATTATTTTGAGTTGTATATAAATAGGGTCGACAAGCATTGATACGGGAAGTTTAAGTGCTAAATAAATAAGACATAAAAAAAAGTGGGTAGGTAATTGGTTTATTTTACTCTGATAAAAAGTCAAGAAAGTTTAAGGAATCTAATAAAATGAACACGTAGAATAACAAAAAAGATGCGAGGCTAATCCAGCCCAGTCATATTTTAAAGTGATTTTACTCTCTTAATTATATCATTTTCTTCTTTCACATAATTGTAAAATTGGCACGAGCCATCTTAAAATTATAATGATAAATCAAAATTGCTTCAATTGCCTCAACATGGGACAGAAACGGGACAAATAGTAATACGGAGCTGAGTAATGAAATAAGGTGACAGTCCCTATGTACGGGACGTATGGCAACCCTATATATATAAACAAAAATTCTTAAAAATGGTTGTCGTTAGAAATAGATTTCGTAAAAGTAAAAATATGCGGGTTTTTTTCTAAGTTTATTGTTTCGCGTACTATATTTTTTCACATATTCTGTGAATGTACTTTGAACTTATTTATAATAAAAACAGTCTTTTTAAGCACTTTTATTAGTGTACTAAGAAATAGAATTTTTATAAAAATTTTATTATTCGATACTTTTTAAATTTTGATTTATAATTCTCTATTATTAATTTTATGGGAACAATTTCAAAAATTTATTCCATAAAATTTATAATAGCGATTCAATTTTCAATTTAAGAATTTTAATTCAATTTTATCTCAAAACAAACTATCCTAATATAATAAATATTTAATTATATTAATTGATACTTGTGTTCTTAAAATATTGAAAGAATGTGTGATCATCGAGAACACACAAGTATGCAAAATTGCAAAACTCTAGCATATCAGTGATTAAAAAGTCAATTACAAAATTCCATCTTCACAAACATTAAACAAGTCAAGTTAAATAAAGGTGTGCAAAAATCCAACAAGTATCAGCAGAAGTTAAATTTTCTATTTATAAGTTAGAATAAAACTGGTCGTTAAATAAAAACAGCAGGCCGAGTTATATACTAATTTTCATTTTATTATGGGAGAGTGATGGATTGTACGTACATTTCAGTTGAAGTTTTTAAGCCAAAAGAGGGCAGAAAATCCCTGCTTTTTCTCAGGTAGGGATTTAACAGACAGACACGTGATCAAAGTGAAGGGAATAATAGCTATTTTTAGTATATTACGCAAGTGTTTTAGGGAAAAGTATGGAAAAGAATTCGCTTATTTCCAGATTTATGTTGGCGCGTGGAAGTAATTAGAATATTCTTTTAGCAATAAATATGCCAAAACGCGAGATTTAATAAACCTCCAGCGCGGGAAATAAAACGAAACTGGAGTTTAAGAAAAGTGATTTTGGAATAGATTAAGACTTTAAAATATATAATATTAGAATTTGAAATAAAATTAAGTGAGATTATTACATATATATATATACTGACAATATTTCACTAACAGAATTTAATGTATCAAATCACTATTTATGGAGGTATTATTAATAGGAAATGAATTAAAGTGATACTTTAAAATTAAATCACTTTACGTATTTCTCGTAAAATCTCTAATTACGGTTTATTATTATTTTTTTTAAGTACATGAATCATGTCATTCACAGAATTTAATTTTAGGAAATTAAATGCTTAACCAACCGTGTTTTAATGGATTAATCTTTTTTCAGAACACGTACTTAATTTGCATAACATTAACAAATTGCAACATTCAATCATTATTAAAAACGTTAAACAGACCACAAATTATTTACTGGACCTCAATCGAGAGATTCATGGTTCAATTCACATCCAAGGTTATCCGTCACAGTTATGGTTAAAAATCTTTTTTCTTCTCCAAGATATTGATCATCAGGATACGGCTCGTAAAGATATTTTGATAAAATATTTTTGACAAAATCCTGTCTGTTCGAAATGATAAATTAGGGAGTGAAGGAGTCATTTGAAAGTTTAAACACTTTTGAACTATTGTGTATTCTGATATCTTTTGGTGGTATAAGACCTGAGAACAAGATTGTGATTCATTTTATGCACAGGTTTACTCGGACTCCTGTTAAACTGTGCTGCATGTTATGCAATTTAATTATTAGAAAAATATGATAGAGTTCCACTGCGTGCGTATGCACCTCATTTTTAGTTAGTCATAACAAACTCATTAACAATTTTTATTTGTTCCAGTTTAGCTGGCTTCCTTTTGTTCAATTAAATTTTAAAATTTATATATGTAATAATCTCACTTAATTTTATTTCAAATTCTAATATTTATATTTTAAAGTCTTAATGTATTGCAAAATCACTTTCCTTAAACTCCAGTTTCGTTCTATTTCCCGCTCTGGAGGTATATTAAATCTCTCGTTTTGACATATTTATTGCTAAAAGAATATTCTAATCGTTTCCACGCGCACACAACTCGCGAAATCAGCGACTTATTGTCGCCACGAATTTTCCCTAAAACACTGACGTAATATACTAAAAATAGCTATTATTCCCTTCACTTTGATCACATGTCTATCTGTTAAATCCCTACCTGAGAAGAAGCAGGGATCTTCTGTTCACTTTTGGCTTAAAACTTAAACGAAGATGTACGTACATTTCGTCACTCTCCAATAATAAAAATGAAATTAGTTAATAACTCGGCCTGTTTAATCATTTCACGACTACAATTACGAATTCATTTCATATATATATATATACAGTAATACCTCGTTACAGCAGTAGTTTGGGGACCAAATAAAGATATTGCTGTAGAGAGATGTATTGTTATATTGATGGGCGATATAATTACGGTTTAAAAAACTTAAATTTTGGTTGTTTTAATGTGGACACAATACAATAATATACATTTTGCAATAAAATCGTCACCAGAGTGTTAATGATTGTTAAAGCGTACAAAAATTTGAAAATTCAGCTATACAATAAAATAGTTCATATACCTGAGAAATTTATTTATCGAAAAAAATCCAATATTTTCGCTTGCTTATTCATTTTTTTAAAGTTAAGTCAACTAACAAGGTTTTATAGAGTTTTATAGAGTTTCAATGCACGAAAATGATCATTTGAGAATGAAAGGCTTGAAAAAAATACCCGTAGTGACTGAAATGATTGAAGAACTTCCTGGGATGTCAATAAAGATAGCTGTGGATCTGTATCGTCATCATATTTGGAAACAGAAACAATGTCACAGAGGAAGAAAGTGATGTTGAGATTTTTTTAAAACATCGTTGTACAGAGGTTTATTGCTGTACAGAATATCGTTATATTAAGGGGAGATTAACATTCTGTTCTATGCAAATTCACCGGGACCACAAAATTTTATTGTTGTAGAGGGATTTATGGTTTCATCGGATATCGTTGTAACGAGAGTTTACTGTATATTATATACATGCGTTCTATCAACATGTTCAAGCGCCCTCCCTCCTCCTCCCCAAAAACAAAAGATAATGTTGATTTTATCACATCTCCTATAGTCGTATATCAGACAGTTTTTAAAGAACCAAGAAAGGAAGTCTGAAGATACGGAAACTTGAACATAGTTTCCCTTTCAATATTTTTTTACATTATTTTCAAATTTTATTATACATTTCCGAGAGTGAAATTTAAAATAACCCTCCTAATGCATTTAAATAATATTCCGAATGCTATAAATTTCTAATGCTATTATATAATAATATTAAATCAGTGATAATATCTTTGTGTTATTTTGTACAGGGTTAGCCTAAAGTATTTCCCTAATTACAAAACGTTTGTAAGAAATAACAGTTGAAAACCACAGAAAACCGTTGAACAGTTGTAAAATTTTTATCATCTCACACCAGAGTTTTTAAATTTTTTTAAAAAATTTCCAGTTGATGGCGAATCAAAAATTACAAAAAGTTGCGTCGATGAGGGGGAAAAGCGCAATGTGTTTCGTGATTCTTTGAAACCAATTCGGCCATTTCTGTTCAAAGGATATTTGAATGTTTTTATAGATGTAGTCCTCCAAATTAGCAGTCCACCAAGGATTTGTAGTTGATGTTTCATCGAATGACATGTACGAGGGTAAACCATTAAGTAAGTCACAGAAGATAAGAAAAAATAATTTACCACGATAATCACTTGGAAACAATTTTATTTTTCAACATAATCCCCACCAATGTTAATGCACTTATCCCATCGTTCTATCAGCGCCCCAATTCCAGCTGCATAAAATGCTTTGAGTTCCTGTCTCATCCACAGTAGGCCTTCGTGTTGAACGTCGTCATCATCTGCAAAGTGTTTGACTCCAAGATGTTGTTTTAGTGGACCAAACAGATTAAATTCGCTTGGGGCTAAGTCTGGGCTGTAAGGTGGATGCTGTAGCACTGACAAACCAGACTTTTCATCCGTTTGGTCCACTAAAACAACATCTGAGAGGCAAACACTTTGCAGATGATGACGACGTTCAACGCGAAGTCCTACTGTGGATGAGACAGCAACCCAAAGAATTTTATGCAGCTGGAATTGGGCGCTGATAAAACGATGGGATGAGTACATGCAATAATGGTGGAGATTATGTTGAAAAATAAAATTGTTTCCAAGTGATTATCATGGTAAATTATTTTTTTCTTATCTTTTGTGACTTACTTAATGACTTAACCTCGTATTTTCACTCAGTGACCCGGAATATTTGCCTATGAGTAGTGAAAATAACGCATTAACATTTCATCTTTGTGGTACCCTCCCAATACTGGCGATGATTCCATAAATGATCCGCCGTGTGTGTGGACCTGGTGCACGTTACTTATACCGTGGAGTGTCAAACGTTCTCGCTTTGGTGTGATGTGGAGTTTTGGAGAATGTGTGTGTAAGGGGCTCAGGTGTTGTACTCTGCATCTGACCATGGTTCAAAATTACAAGATCCGTCCCAAAATACCCCTCGAGTAGCTTCTGAATGAGTCGTTGATCTAATTGAATCCAACCCACTATTACGTGCCCGGGACATCTATACAACCCTTAACTTCCCCCCTCGTCGCTATACCACTACATCAGTGGCATAGAGGGGGTAAGTGGAGCTTGGGCATGATTTGAGTTTTTCGTCCCACTGGCTCAGTATTGTAAATGGTGACCGGGGCATGGTGTTTTTTTTTTTTTTTTTTTTTTGGCCCTCTGATAATATTTGGATTTAAAAAAGGGCATACAGGGACTAATGTTTTATCTAAATGATGTCCCCATAACTCGCGCTGGGACATCTATACTCAGATGCATCTCTCTCGCTTCTCCACTGCACTGCATACCATTAGGATTGAAAGTTCCATCTATTTTCGTTGACTAAAACAAGCATTATTACCAAGACTAACCTGCGTGCTATGAATGGCAGCGAGAAGACATCCGCGACCTTTGGCCTTAAATGTTTGTTTCTTCTTTCAATTGGCAGAGCCTGGCAGAAGGTGAATTGTTTCTTTATCCTCAACTTCACCCGAGAGTTAAGGAAGAGTAACTCCGAAAGCGTCAATTCCTGGCAAGACTGTAATAATCTCCGTGGGAAAAGGTTAGCCGTGAGCGGGGGTGGAGAGTCACCGAAAAAAGAAAGTAATAGTGTCTCTTTTCAATTACATCGGAACCTGTTCCAGAAGGTAATAGTCGTGCAACGGGGGTGGAAAAGATCATCTGGAATGTCGATGAACCGTCTATCGCGGAACTGGCCATTTCTCCAGCGAAATGTAATAATTCAGAAGCCCTCCGATCTTTCGTGATGATACCGCTGAAAGAGGAAAAACAATATCAACCCAAAGCGTGGCCTTCTTTTGATCTTGTTGCTTTAACGCAGCCGCTAAGTTTATACTTTCAGGTAAAGCATGGTAGCCAGTTATTTCCAGTGATAAGTGCTTGACATTATCCAGGTCTATGTATTTAGGCGTGGCATTTCCAAATTATGAAAAATTGGTTTATTTTCCAAAGACCTCTTTGCCTCTTGGGGCTGCACGTAATTCTTCTACCCAAACAATACTGATCTGAAATTTGCTATCTTTAATTCATTTTAATGATTGTTGATCGTTTTGAAAAAGATGGATCTTCGAAGATGGATATTTCCTGCAATTACTTTTAGTTTTGGGTATTTTCAAGATCGATTGTAGAATTCGTAAAACTATTGTGTTGTTGAAGAAATTCATTCCGGCCCAGGTTTATTTCCACTGCTAAATGCTTAGACATGTTTATAATTTTTTTAGGAAAACTAATTTTCCCAGCAATTTTGCTAATAGCTAGGTCTTTCTCTCTCTCTGTCGTATATCTATTACATTGATGGGAAATTTCCACAAAAATGCATTTATCCTCCTTCACTTTTTCCAGCAGGCCTTCTTATACAAAAACAAAATTTAAAACTCAGATAATAATATGGTAAATCTTAGATTTATAGAAATGGATCTCTCAGAATGAACAAAAGCATTTGATTTCAATTTTTGTGTAAGGTAAAGTTTATTGTTTTCCTGGTGCTTGTTTGAAACGGTCACTTAAAAAAAAGCCCATTTTCCTTCAAAATGAATGTCTCAAAACATTTCATAGAAATATTTATTGCTAGCGCTGAGAGGTTTAACGATCTGATCATCTTTTCCCGAAAATGGCTTAGCTTCTTAAATACAAAAAAGGAAAGAAAAATTGTTATCGGATATTACAGTTTGATATATTTAACAAAAGTCAATTATTAAAGCCGAGCTTTTTACTAACAACCAATTATTCGAATAAATAAATAGGATGGATTCTCAAAATACATTTTGAAATTATAGGCATCGTGGCATAAAACATTAATTCTGAATTCAGATTGTTTGCATTACGAAGATTTTCTTCGAATATATTCTGCAAATTACGTCGCGTTAAGCAGCTGAAACAAACGAATAACTCGAAGAATAAATAAAATAAACCACCCACAGAGCATAATCCTTATTAAATATTTCCAAGAAAAGTATTGTTTAGTGGCAAAAAAAGTTGTCTTCGTATATGTAATGCTTGAACGAGCAACTTTTTTGTTAAAATTTTGGCAGAAAACATCCGTTATCTTATTCTTCTTTCTGCACGACTTCAAATAAATCATTCGATTCTATATACAAAGCATATTATACCTTGACATGCAAAAACAACACCAAAAGTGTTAAGAATGGCCGATTGTGGATAGAAAATCATTTAAAAGAGTGAAATGATGAAATGTGTTGTTGGAACTAAATGAGAGCAATGTTATTTCGGATGATGTATGGAAATAGTTTCTCACCTGCGTTCGAAAACAACTTTTTCATTTCTTTTTAACAAGGAACGAGTTATGTCCTTTCTAGGTCGTTTCATAACGTTATTCCTTAAACAGTTATCCTTGAAAACCCACTCTGTGGATGAGTTTTTATTTTCATCCTAACATGTAATTGAATATCAAAGAATCTAGAAAATTCTACCAAGGAGAACTGCTAATTTCAGAATGGAATCTTGTTTTTGTCATTAAGCATGCTTAATCGGCTGCGATATAATTGCGGTCAGAAGGTAATGACATTAGATTAATTACTCTGTGTTTGCTTATGTAAAGATTTACAAAAAAAATTGCGAGATTGAAATCTAATCTTTTTAGAGCACGTATTATCGTACAGATCATAGTTCTCGAGGAACATCAAATGGTATTTCAAATGATGTCTATATTCTACTACAAAAACATCTTATATAATAAAGTTCACGACACCAAAAATCAGTTCATTTGTAATTAACAGGCAATTTTATATTTGTAGAAGATAAGAATATTACAATATTCATGAACGTGTGTTCCAAATTCATTGATGACATTATTTTTTTAAGAAGTTTGATTTTTTTCCTCGAGTGATTTTTCACAAGTGTTTAACGCGAGATAGAAACATGACACTGTTTATGCACTTTCTCGTATATGAAATATACAAAGTTGTGTTGTATTCACCAAAAAATTCGCATTACAGATTTTGAAGAATCTCTATGTTTTAAATCTTCCTGAGTTCGAAAAAAAAAACTTTTTTTGGAATTACGTCTGCCTTACTGATAGAACACTTTAGTTGAAAAGCGGCAAGATCTATGTAAATGAAGTTTAGTGTGCAGTCTTTACACCAAAATTGGGGATTTGTATTAAATAGTGGACAATATCTCCTAACGAAATTCTGTCTGTCCATCCAGCCCTGTGCATCTCAACACAATAACTTCAAAACGCCACAAGCAAGGTATGTAAATTTTACATATAATCTTAAAGCAAAATTGTAGATATGTTTCTGATTTTGGACTCAATTAGTCAAAAGGAAAAGGTACAAAATGCGTATTCGATTCTGTTTACTGTCCTACGAACAGGGCCGGATTACTAAATAGGCTAAGTAGGCACCTGCCCTGGGCTCCACAACTTTTGGGGGCCCCGAAATTTTATTTTCAGAGTAATATAATTTTACTAGAAGATTTGTGACCGTCTAAGACGAGCTTTTAGCGCTCCAAACATATCTCATATCCCATTGTCACAGATTTACTAACAAAAGTTATAGTAGAAAATCTTATGTACATTGATAGAATGCTTAAGAAATAAAAAAAAGCATGGAAAACAGAACTGATGAATCAGTTAACACTAATCTTCATTTAATAATAATCTTACTTTTAACAATTGCTTTCGTTTCGTCCGAGTAAAAATAAGGCAAAATCCACTAATAATACAAAATAAAAAATACTGAAAGAAAATAATAAAAAATAAATAAAACTGCAATTATATATAAAAAACGCCATGAATCAATTGCCACGAACTTTCGCTTCCATAAATAATTTTACCGAGGGTATAATGAAAATAAAAAAGAAATGAAACAAATGAAGTCATTTTATCGAAATTTATTCCAATCCAGCATGAATAAGTGAAATTTACGATCTTTTTGCTTAGCTTTAATAAAAAAAAAACTGTGTCTGAGTTCTTTGACGCCACAACAGAAATCAGATTTGCGCTTTCTTTAATGACGCAGAGCAAAAGGGACGTGCTTATTTTTAACTCCTCCCGTGTTACTTCCACGTCTGGACAATTAGATATAGATGTTTTCCCTTTATTTACAGGGTCCATGTACGCAAACTTATTAAAATTAAAATTGGACTGCTTAAATTTCAGAACATTGTTCTTAGAATTTTTTTCATGTGTTTAAATTTGCTGACAGATCAATGTGGTCAAATTTTTTCTTAGTCGGTTGACTAATTCACAAGTCAACAGATATGGAAATCTTTGTGTTAGAATATTAGGATTCTGTTAAAAAAATTTAAATGCTAAATTTTTGATTATCATTAGTTTTAAATTTGAATTTTTCATAAGCGATTTAAATTTTTAAATGTTTTTATATAAAAACCAACTTTCTATATGGTGATCCGGAATTTAAATGTTTTGTTGTTTCAGTTAGTCATTATATGTGTTACTTAAAAACGTGGATGTATAGATATTAAATTTAAAAAAATAAATAATATTTTGTTTTGGAAGCTGAGGAGTGGGAAAAGGACCCCGAAACTAACATTGCCTAAGGGCCCCTGTAGGTTTAATCCGACCCAGCCTACGAAGTATGCCCTACTACACACAAAAGGGGCCGTATTGTGTCAGTATACTTGAAAACCGAAAGGAGAAACTCCCTCTGATTTAGCCAAAAATTAATAAACGTCAAGGGGCGTCTTAAGCTTGTTGGGGGCCCCCTGGCACAGAATTTTTTGGGGGCCCTCAACAAGTATTACACATATCTACTTTTACATTTCGTCCTGCCAGTTATTAGATTTTAAAATAATTTATAGCGAAAAAGTTAAAAGTCGCGATACTTAAAAAAAACATTAGCATTTCGGGGCCCTCCTTCCAGCTCAGGACCCCATGCACGCACGTGGTTCACCTAGCTTTTAATCCGCTCTTGCGTCGAGGTAGTCCAACGATGCTTACCAGCAAAAAGAATCAGCAATGGGCATTAATGTAGAACCTCGATTATACGACCGAGCCAGTGCCAGAGAATCGAACTGTGTTTTTCATTTTTTTTTAAAATAACGTTAAAAAATTTTTCAGAAAGGGGTGTCAAAGTTAGCACTAGAGCCGATTTTCATAATGGAAAGGCACATAAAAAGCAGTTTTCGGGAGGTGATCTTTTATAACTCAAGAATTTATATAGACAAAGATAAATAAAAACACAGTTCTATTTATAAACACTTCAATAGTGATGTGAGCAAATTCCATGCAATTTCATGAAAAAAATGGCGTTGTAAATGTGTCGGAAATTTTCGCGTCGTTGAGAGGGGCAAAATATTCTTTTGAGAACATTCTTAAAGAATCGTTGGGAAAATACAGAGGAAACGATAGAAGCAACATTCGCGAATTCTCGTATCAAAACTGCTTCGATAAATGCATGTAAGAAGTTTGATAATTAATAAAAGAAAATGTTAATTCTTGGTAGTACTTTCGGACTTATTTTTGTAATTCAAATAAACAATTTTGAGGACGTGGTAGTACTTGCGGACTTATTTTTGTAATTCAAATGAAAATTCTTAAAGAATCGTTGGGAAATTACAGAGGAAACGATAGAAGCAACATTCACGAATTCTCGTATCAAAACTGCTTTGATAAATGCATGTAAGAAGTTTGATAATTAATAAAAGAGTTAAAATGTTAATACGTGGTAGTACTTGCGGTCTTATTTTTTTAATTCAAATAAACAATTTTGGAAAACTTCCTCGAAAGAAAAGAAGTCATGATTTAAAATTCAGTCTGCATTAACCGAGTTTTCGATTATCCGAGTTGATTATGATTCGAATCAGCTCGGTTTATCAATATTCTGCTGTACATGCTTCAACTCTCTGACAGCGTATCCCGCGTTTTCGCGGGTTGGAAGCAAGTCTATTTTCTACTGCATCCTGAGATTTTCGCAGACTAATGTGTTTACTTACTACTTTTATAGAGTTGGATCATATACTAATAAAGCTTTGAATATAAATAACAACTCGCTTGGCTCAACGGTATTTGAACACGTTTGCACACGTCGCATCTAAATAGCGATTTTTACAAAAATCTGCAGTCAGAGGGTTAAGACAGAATCCAAAATAAATCGTAAGAAAATTTCTTAACCGAAACAGAGGCATGCAAATACAAAGGATATGATTAACGTATGTTAATGAAATATTAGAAATAATGGGAAAGGGATTCATAAATAATGGGAAAGGGATTCAAAAATAGTGGGAAAGGATTCATAAATAATGGGAAAGGGATTCATAAATAATGGGAAAGGGATTCATAAATAATGGGAATGGGATTCATAAATAATGGGAAAGGGATTCATAAATAATGGGAAAGGGATTTATAAATAATGGGAAAGGGATTCATAAATAATGGGAATGGGATTCATTTGTTTTTAAATAAAAAAAAAATGAATTTAAAAAATTAAGAAAATTGCTAACTTTGTACCGTTTTCTGTTTTATATGTTAATACAGCATACCTTGAACCATTACATCAGAGTGTACTAGAGGCAGTACCGTAGACTAAGGATTATAGTATCATAAGTCTATGAGCAGTACGCTGTGTATTTGGTGGATTTCTTTATTTGAAATCTTTTTAGAAATAAAATTGTAAAAAATAATATTTATCTCAAAGATTAACTGAATAACTCAAATGGTTATATCAGTGAAAACACCAACTCTCAACACCACAAAGAATAATTTATAGCACTCGATCAGTGGTTTACTTCATAAATAAAACAACTTGCAGTTATTTTAAGTTATTTATTTCTAAATATTTCAAAATTTCATATTTTTTGAAACATATGAAACATATTTTATGTGTTTAGTTAGCCGCAGAATAAAAAGGGAATGCGCGTGAATTTCTTTCAATTCCGTGAGCTATGCATCTGCCTTAGGTGTGTAACTTTCTTCCACGATCCAAATAAAATCCCCAAACTGCGTTGATGGAGATAGATAGCGAAATGAACATTAAGGTAGGAAAACTGTATCATTTGTGCCGGTTGTGCAACTATTTCAAATCGCGATAAAATCTGTCGGTGAAAAACTGGGACGCACGATGGTTTTCAGACGCGCATTAAAGTACTTACAATCGATTGAAACTATTAATTTTGGTCTGCTGAAGACGTGGTTTGAATCAAAATGCGTTTTGAAAAAAGGATCCAGTTCAGGAAATACCAAATCGTTGCAACACCTGGTACTTTCGCTTTTCCAAGTCGGCTGAAATTATTGCAAGGCACAAGTATTCGTTATATTTTATTACATAAGGACGTGAAATATTTCAGCGTTCCGTTATCACAAATTAAGATATTATCTGACAAGAGTCTAATGTCTGTTTGTGTATTAATTATTTATATAATTGTAGATTTAAATTGAGACTTTTAGGAAACCGCAGCATTACAATACTCATAAAAGGTATGAAATATAAGAAAAGTTATGCCGGTTAATAATCTCAAGTTTAGTTTAGTTATATTAACGTCCCGTTCTGAAGCTACACCAGGGCTATTTTGGGACGGACCTCGTAATTTTGAATCACGGTCAGATGAAGAGGACGACATCTGAGCTGCCCCCCCCCACCAAACTTCCACGCCACACCAACGGGAGGACGTTTTGTCCACTACGTATGATTTTGGGGTCTATTCTGGTACCCGCGGTTGAGTTGGGAGACGTCACTTTTCCCGTTGTTAACGTGCGGAAAAAGTGACGTCGCCCAACCCAACCGGGGGTACCTAAATAGACTCGTTAGCGTGCAGCCCCATACACGGCGGATCGTCAGTGGATTCGGGTTTTGAACCTGGAACTCCGGCCCCAAGGCCGATACCTTACCACTAGGCCACCGTGGTCATTGTTAATAATCTCAAAGTAGAGTAGAAAATAACTCTGAGGCCAATTGAAACAAATTTTATGTCATATTTTATCGACGTCATTCAGCTGAAGATTTAGTACTGTCCGCAACTTAACTTGCCATTGACTACAAGTGATTACCCTTCAAGTGATTGCCGTATCGATGCAATGGTTACAAATTGTCAATGTTATGAAATAATTAGCGCTATAGTAGTATATCATAATTCAATTGAATCAATCTATAATAACGTAGCCTGCGACATTATACTGATAATTGAGACCGATTTCTACATAACCCATCGCAAGATAGTTAAACTTGAAATTTTATTACAAAAATTATTTAAGCCCACCATTTTTGCATTATCCATCTTAAAAAAATTTAAAAATTGCATCAATTTAAAATAAAAATGTGGAAATGATGATAAATAATTTTTTGGAATTTTCATTTAGCAGTTAGTAGTATAGTGTTAAAAAAAATCGGAATGCAGATAATGCTGATTATTGGCAAAATTAAGTATTACATTTCATTCGGTTTAGAAATCAATAAATTAAATAATTAAGAAAAGATCTTCATCTGCGTAATAATAAATCAATATAATGTACCTAATTTCATCAGTGCATTTTAAAAATATTTCTGTGTGTCAGCTACTAATGAACCTGGTTTGGAAACAGTCGTCTCACAAAATCTACTTCCACCTTTCTCTATTACCTGTAACAGCTGGTTCTAGAATGTTTATCAGGAATTAGGAACAATTTTCTCTTTCCGCGTTCCGCCTGTTGTTTTTTATTGTTTTCCACCTCAATTGTATTCCGCATTGGTTTCTCTGCGAACAAATGAGTGAAGCAATTCTTATCTGTTTGTGTTTTAGTTTGAATCTTATTATATTTTTAACCAGTTAGATTCTGCTATTTATCTAGTCTTTCATTTATCCTCTTGAAGTTCTGAGACTATTTAATATTCTTTCCGGATTGACAAAAAAAAAAAAAAAAACTTCATTTTTACAAACAATTACAAAATGGCTGAAGCACGAGGCAAAAATAGATTCCAAAAATGAATTAAAATAATTAAATAAATTATTTAAAAGACAGTGGTGAATTAACAAATTTCTCACAATAGAAATAATTTTTGAAATGGGGAAAGATAGTCTCATGTTTGACAACAAACTGAAAAAATGTTTTAAAGATTAGACGCTTTTAATAAAAAATTATCTAGAATTTTGCTAGTGTTTATTATATTTCTAGTCCATTTACTTTTAATTGTTGTTTTAGAACTTTTTTTTAACTAATGACTAGCATATTTTTCTTGGCATTAATGGTTGGCTACGATATATTTAAAAATTATCTAAATATGTTCATTTTGGCAAATTTAGACATCGAAAACATGTGAAAAATTCCTCAGAAAGTTAATTATAATATCATTAATAGTTAAAATATCTTAAATAAGTTTGATGAAGTAAATAAGTGGTAATTTTAAATTTCGAAATTAAGAGAAGCCTTGTGCAAAGTCTTGTAGCCAATTTTTTCAAATTTCTTTTTGAATCTTTAACAAATATTAAAGGAGAAATTACATTTTCAGTTCACCTTACACCGTGCAGTATGACCTTCTAAACCTTTTTATATTAATTTTCAATGATTTGTTAATAAACGATATAATTTACTTACTATATTTTTAAGCTAGATAGGAAAGATTTTAATAAAGAAATTTTTATCGAATATTTAGATTTTCAATTAATTAAACGTGTAAGTTGAGAATTAATTTTTAAATTTTTTTTCCTTTATTCGTTAAACTCATTTAAATAGACTTTGGCAACTATGTTTGAATGAGATTATGATTCGTGCTGCATTAAGAAGAAGACTCTATTGACAATAACCCATGTTTAATAATAAAAGGAAGTTCCATGTGTAACGATCCCATTGGACGATTGCAGCGCCACCTCCCTTGCTGAGTATTTTTTGCCATGATATTCATTAGTTGGACGATGGACATTTCCCTGTCTGGGATTGAGTTATTCCCCCCCGTTTGTAACATTAATTATAACTATTTTTATTTACTGTAAATATTAATTTTGTGTAATGTGAAGTGTCTTTTGTGTAGTGACTGTTTATTTGTTAATTAAAAAATAGTTTAAAAGTAACTTTGTTTTCCCCAAATTAATTTTGTCTTTGCTTATTTATTTTCTTTTAGAGCTAGCCGAAATTTTTAAATAGTTGCTACACATGCGCATTTCTGCATTAAATCATTTTACTCCAGTGTAATCTCTTTAACAACTGGTTCTTAACATATTTGGCCTTCAAACATTCCATATCCATCTTTACAAACGACTAATTGAAATTCAAAAGTAATTTTTAAATTATTTTCCCCATATTCCTTACTTTTGTTCTGTACATTTCCACAACTTCTATTGAAAAGACAAAATCCATGCAGTGTAGAGTTAATCGGAGGCATGTTTTATTATCTATTTTAAATAAAAGATTTCAGGAAGTCCCATGTTCATTTCAGCATTAATTCGTTTTATCCAAATGCAATCTCTTTAGCAACTGGTTCTTAATATATTTGGCCTTCAAAGATCCCATTTCCATCTTTCAAACGACTGTCTTAAATTCAAATGTAAGTTTAAAATTATTTTCCCCATATTCTTTTATTTAAATATGTACATTTCTACAACTGCGTTTGAGAAGTCAAACATTATGCAGTGTAAAGTTAATCGGAGACATGTTTAATTATCTATTTAAATACAATAAAAGATTTCAGGAAGCACCTTGTTAACTTCTGCATTGATTCATTTCATCCAAATATAATCTCTTTAACATCTAGTTTCTTAACATTTCTGGCCTTCAGAGATTCCTCCGATTATATGCTGTGTGCCGTGATGCAGACAAGCATTCAATCAATTCCAAGCTATCCCATCCATTGCTTCAGGAATTTTATTCTGGTCTCCCATCTTCACTCTTAAGCTGCGTTGGCGAATTTCTACGTATAATTTATTTCTATCCGTGGTCAGCAGATTCGACCCATTGACCCGGAGCAGAAACAAGTCGGGAGCAGTAATAACCCATAACCCCAGGCCATCAATGTGACTATGCAAGACTTAGGCTCGGTTGGCTTACCAAGCTGGTTTGGCAAAGTTAACAGAGTGCCCCTAGCTTCAGGGTCTTACGCTGTTCCCGGGGTCAGATTCTTCAATGATTTAACACCCTTCCGGTTTAAAGTTTTTCTTGCTTCTTCCTTTAATAAGGTATTAATATTCGTAGTTCCGTAGGTGTTAACATTACGAGATTTGCATTTAAGGTTTAATATTGGTTAACCATGGAATGGTATGCGGCTAGGAAAGGTCAGCTTTTCTGAGTTATATTTATTTGTCAGGGGCATTCCACTATTCCTACTATTGTGCTAAATTATTCCTAGGGGTGTTTTTTTTTTGTAAGCATATCTAAAGCATCAATATTGAAGGCTATATTTAAAATCAGCACCTAAATTATAGATTTTCCCGATGTTTGTAGAGAATAAATATAACATGAGAGAATAAATTACTTTATCGAAAGAATGGAAATTGTGAATTTGTTTGGAATGTCCAATTGTTTCATTCAAAATTATTTTATGAAATTCAACCAGAATTCGATAATAATTTCGATTTAAGTAGGATAAAATGCATTTTTCAAATAAAAAAAATGCTGCGTGTATAAAAGTATAGTGCGATTATTAAATAGCGCAAATTTTAGGTTTAAACATGTTTTATTTCTTAAGAAGAAAAAAACGCAACTCCTTTTTTTTACTATTTTCAGAAACTTAAAAAAGTTTTCATTCAGAAAATAGATCCCAAACAGTACGTATGAGATTTATTACAATATATGGTATCGTCCTATTTATGTTAGTTTCCTAATAAAGTTTCCTACTTTTATTATCATCTTAGTAAAGATGAATCAATTCATCAGCTATTTACAAGAAAAACGTATTTTCTTTTAAAGTTATTTTCATTATCTATATATTTGATATTCTGTCTTACACTCATTTGAGTTAAAATATAATCATGTCATATATTAAAATATAATTCCTCTTAATTCAATTTAACAGACGCGCATTAATTCAAAAATGAGTTATTAACCTGCATTTATTCAAAAACGAATTAAAACGAACAGCAAAAGTTTGAAAACTGAGAAAATGAATGAACTTTCAGAAATAACAATGACTGAACACGGCTGTTTCAAATGTAATGTAGTAATTCGTTGCATTTTTTCTTTCTTTTACTGTTGTTGCACGTTTCATTTATTCCTAATTCACTTTCATTCACCAACGCATAACCTTGTTTCAGCACCGTTTAATATCTTTTTACTGAAAGTTACAACTATTGTCTTCTTAAGAGATGCAAATTATGCGAAGAAAACTTAATTCTCAACTAAATCACTAATATTGGAACATTCACAATGTTTCATGCTTCAGCTATTTAAATGCCTTCAATACTTCTGTTCCAAAATTTTTTTGAACAATAACTGTTTTAAAAAACTTTCCGATCAGTGATAAAAATTGTCAATTGCAGTTTCCTTGTTCACATTTATCCATCCGCTCTTCAAGATATCATATCCATATGGATCTCATATAATATCTCCCCTTTACATTGTCATAAGCAGATTTCCCACGCAACACAAACAATACAAATAAGTTGCCTCAGATCTATAATCAATTGGACAACACAGAAAAGCTAACTGGACGCAACGTCCTTCACGATAGAAGATTCACCTACAATTTCCTGTTTTCCTGACCCATTTGGCTAGGAATATTCCTTGCTGTGGAATGCTAAGAAGGTTTTCATAGCATCGCCGTCACTCTCTTGTGGTTGAAATTTTTCTTTGTTGTTGGGGCCGATAAACGAAAGAACGGACCAGTTTCCGGTGTTTTACGACATAGAGAGAAGCTCACGTTGACCCTAATTTGACGCCGGCTCTGTCTGGGGCTAGATGATGATACCTGTTGAAAATGATAATGAGGGGTTCCAGAATGAAATAATACCGTTTTGTGTTTTGAATTGGGTCATAGGTAGTTAAGGGGATTGTTCATTATACAATTTACCAACGTTTTAACGTCCGTAACCTTCTTTGAGACACTAAATTATCAAGCGGTTTACTTACTATGATCTTCGTAAATATTTTCGCCCAAAATAACTTTTTCTTTTGTCTTCAGTGAATTAAACTTTTTAGCCTAGACCTATTCTTTACAGCCCTTTTTTTAGCATATCGGTTTCAATTTTTTCAATGAAATATTGCTATTTGAAAATTGAATGCGAACTTAAAAAGCGCAGTGCAATTCCTGATTTTTTTTGTTACCTATTTTCATGAAAATATCTTTTTGATCTTGAAATATAAATCCAGCCCACTAAATAAACAAAAAATCGATCGACAACTTTCAATTTTCGTGTAAATAAAGCTGTAAAGTTTTCAAGGAGTTTGTATAGTGGCGTAGCAAGAGTAAGAGATGCTTGGAGCATATTATGAGTTTTTCGGTCCTATTTTGTTATCAGTAGCTTAGAGAATGTAATTGGCGCCTGAGGCATAATATTATTTTATCAACCCTCATGAGATTTTACTTTAAAAAGTGGTATAAACGAACTAATGTTTGTCTCCATCTATACCTTCCCTCGCTCGCTCCAAGGCGCGCCACTGAGTTTGTGAAGAATTTCAAAAACTTTTTTTTCCTCTGTTGGGATTATGTGTAGTAGCAATAGTAATAGAAATTTCTCTCATGTACCCCATCAGCACAAAGATATTGTACAATATTTTACGATCTCGAAAAATATTCGCAATATTATATAATATTGTACAAATTATATTAAATCGAACAATATTGTACAATATTCTGGAACAAGTTGGGCAAGACAATTTTATAGCATACCTGGGTATGCTATAAAATTGTCTGTAAACCGTGTACACTCGCCAAAACCGGGGTCGCAGTGGCTTGGTGACAGTCTCGACTCAGGGGTCAGAGGGTCTCATATTTGAGACTTCAATGGACTAAAAATCGTCCGGGAACACGGATTTGTTTCATCTGTGCGGATCAGATGTCCTTATCCTAGTGTAGTAAAGAAGTTTGGTGAGGGGGCACTAACGTTTTCGTCGTCTGAACCCGATGCAAAATTACCACCGAAATCTCCTCTTGTGGCTTCAAAATGGGATCTTAATGTGATTAAATCTAGGATCAATTTTTGATTAAACAAACAACTCAACTCATGCTACATTCTTCATATAAAATTTAATACAGTGACTTCCTAATTAGTTAATGTGTAAAAACGTCGCACATTTGAAATAAGTCACATGTACTTATATAAATTATAACCTACAGACACCTTGTATCATTTACTATTTTTAATATGATCAAGAGGTTTCAGACTCATAATACTTGTAAGGCTTCAATTTATTTTTAAAATTTATTTTGGTAATAAAAGAGTGAGTGGCAACAGAAAAAGAAGATTATGACATCAGAGTTGTAAGCATTATTATTCGTTTATCGCTTTGCATCACTTTGTATCGCTGTTCGCATTGTCACTAAATAAATCTTATCTATTTTTTATAATCTTTGGCTATATTTCAATTCTAAATTTAGGCTTGTAAAACGTCATTATCAGAAGATGATCTCGTATTACCCAAATTATTCAAAAAGAAATAAAAATTCCACTCGTAATTCAATCATTCTGTTCTTAAGCACTTCAATAATGATGTGTGAAAATTCCATGCATTTTCATTTCAAAATGGCACCGTAAAAGTGTCGCGTTGTTGAGCGGAGGAAATTTTGTTTTGAGAACAAGCTGTCCTCTGTCCAAAAGAAAGAATATAGAGGCCTTTCTAGGAGGGGCCATTTTTTTTTTCCTCTTGACCAAATCAGATCGGTAATAATTTAGCCCATCTTTTGATGGCAATTTTCGTTTCTTTTTTATTACGGATTGATAAGAACTTTGGAATGAATAGGGGATAATAGCTCTTGTAGCTTTAAATCCCATAAAAACCCCTTTAATCAATCAAACCTCGAAGAATCAACCTCGAAAATGCAAATAAAGAGCGAAACATTAACTAATCCTCTTATCAAAACTAATTAATATTTCAAAAAATACATGTAAGAAGTTTGATAACAAGTAAAAGTGTTTGTTAAAATGTTAATACGTGATAATACGTGAGGACTTGTTTTTATGATTTCAAATAAAATATTTTTGGAGAACTTTTCGAAAGAAAAGAAGTCATGATTTAAAATTTAATCTCTATTTACTGAATTTTCGAGCTGATTATTGTCCCAGTCAGATCGGATATTCGAGGTTCTACTGTATCAAGAATTGTAAAATGAAAATACATTTCTCGTGTGAAATATACTACCACTTGAATCGTTTTCCGAAAAAAACTCTCATCATTCCTAACTCGTGAGACAGGAACTATCATTTCTCGTTTTACTTCAAAAACCAAATATTTTCCTTTGAACTCGCAAATGTTCGAGTACCTACTCCGTCATTTGTCCCACTTTACTTTTCACTAAAAATAACTTAAATTCGGAAATCGAGCATACCACCTGCTAATGGGGCTTCCAACAGATAGTTCGTGATCCTGGACTATGGGAAGATACTCTGTCGAATGAAAGTCAAGGACACAAAAGTAGTACAGTCAAATGACAATTTGAAAACACAAAGGCAGATGTCGCAAAAGCGGTTTTTATAGCTTCAAATACAACTGTCTCACAAAATAATCGGGTTGTTGAAAATCTTTCCGTCCCCAAATTTTAGTTTGAGTTTTTGTATATTTTTAACAAATCGTCTGTGTGTTATAACATCCAGCACGTTGAATGGTCTGTTACTGGAACAGTCTAGCACACTTATTTTTTTCGCAAAAAGTTTTCTTTTAGAGATATTTGTATCGAATTCAGGACCGAATAGAACTTTAAATAAAAAAGTTCCACCTTCTGTTCATTCTGCTACCGACTGTTAACCCTATATTGTAAAGTTTTTCAGTTATAATTTTGATTAATTTAATAATTAGTTAATTAAACTATTTATTTTTTTTTTACATTTGTTACTTGACGAGGAATGGCTTTTAGTGCAGAAATTTTAGCTAAACAATAATTGTTTTAATTATTTACTTTTAATCTTAAAACTAATTTCAAAATTGAGTTTACAAAAAATTATTTCTCCTGTATTCCTTACACGCATTAATATAGATTAACAATTTTCACTGCATGAAAAAAAATCCTGCAAAGCAATTTTCTACAACAATACTTGTTAATTCGAGAGGTTTTAAAATAATTCTTTTTTTCCTTTAGATTAATTTAAATTTAAATGATTTTTAATTAGACTTATTTTTTGTTTATTCGAATAATATTTTGATTTTTGCAGATTCTTTTATCCAATGCTTTTAAAGATTTCAGCCGAATTTTTCCATTTTTAATTCAAAGTTTAAAACTGTAATATATTTTAAACTTTTTTCCAACGGTGATTTAATAAAAATATTAACAAACTTATTCATACGAATATAATTCATTCTGTATTTTTAGAATAAATCAGTAAGTTAACAACAATGATGGCGTCTATGATATGGCTGAGATTAAACAAAGGTTTTTGAATTGATCTCAAACTTTCTTAACTTAGAAATAGCAGTTTATTAAACGAATTTAGTTTTAGGCATCATAAATACATCATTTTTAAACTACTTTTTCAACAAGAAAATAATTTGTACTTATGGATTGATAAAATTTACATTGCATCATGAAATGACCAAAATGCATCTGTCTAAGAAAATTATAACACTATTCGTGAAATTAAAAATGTATGTTTGTCAGGATAAAATTGTATAGAAGCAGAATAACATTTTAATTATTAATTAATTTCCAATTATTTTGGACATTCGAAGGATGAAAGCTTATAGTGAAATTTAGAGGAAAAGCTTAAAGTGAAATTTTGGAGGTTTCTGAGTTAATCTTAAGGTGATTAGGCATTGGCAAATGAAGCTAAGGATCAATAATTCAATTTATTGAAATATGAGGAAAATAGAATTGGGAAATTGATTGAAAAGCATATAGATTATGCTATATACGATACGATTAATGAATTAAATGAAGCTTATTTTTAGTATTCATGCGAAATTCATAAGCAGCTAAATCGAGTTACAGAATTCTTAATTCCTAATTAAAAAATTAATTCCTAAATCAATGTTCTCTAATGGAATTAAAATGAATTTTAAGAGTAGAGGAAGCTCATTCAATCATGTTTACGAAGTTACAATTGCATTGATTTTGATGAAGGATTTTATTTTCATCTTCTTAAAATCTGTTAAAGTTTTGATTTAAAAAATTGCGAAATTTTATTTTAAAAGCAATTTTTCTGTTATTTCTGGTAAAGTATTAGAAGATAAATATTTCTTTTAAAAAACTTGCTTAATAAACAGTTTAGTATTACTGCTTCAGATATTTTGTTCATTTTTCCCCCTTTGTTCCTGTTGAAATCGCTGGATTTTTTTTTTTTACTTGATAATTTTGTAATTCGAAGAAATATAAATGTCGTAAGATAGTTGCGCCATGAAAATGTAATCATCACTTGTTAGTTCCTGAACACTAGTAGAGAGGCTTCAATTGCCGATTCTCATTTTGTAGATGACACAGTCCATTGGTGAGTTTTTGAATACCATGGTTTGCGTATCATTCCTCCTCTTATATACATTCTTTGTATCATTTTTTATCTAAAGTTTTGACAACTTTATTTGTAATTTTACTCTTTTAAATAATACTGAAAGTGAGAGAAAATCTAGATGCTATTAAATTACCTACAAAAGTGAAGCTGCGCTTATGGTATTTCTGAGGTTTATTTATCATTTATGTTGCATACATCCAATCTTCCTGTAACACAGTTAATTCATTCCATGTTCTATCGAAACCGTGCTGAGCCCTGACTTAACGCAGAATTAAATCCGTATGTTCAAACACTATCATACTGGTGTGGTGTGGAAGTTTGGAGATAGGTTCCTGACTCAAGTACCGCCTCCATCTGATTATTGTTCAAAATAACGAGGTCCGATTCAAAATAGACCTTATGTAGCTTCAAAATGGGAAGTTAATCTAACTAAACTAATCCGCTTAGCACGACATAAAGAATTTCATAGAAATTACCCAGCTATACGAAGTTTATTAAATCTTACCATATGGAAACCGTTTAGGCAGAATGTTATAATGTTGTCGGAGGGCTTTTTAATTTTTGTACTATGTTATGTGAAAGCCTCCGTGTATGCAGAATGACGTAGTGCTAGTTCGTAATTTTTGCACTGTATTATATGAAAACCAGATGAGTAGAGAGTCACAGCTTCTTAATTTTTGCCCCATGCTATGTGGAAACCGTGTGAGCAGAGTGCTGTTTTGAAGGGGGCAATCGTGTAAGCAGAATGTCATGCTATTGTAGGAGACTTTGTGCTGTTTCATCGTGTTATACGGAAACCGTGTCAGCAGAGTGGTGTGTTGTAGGGGAGATCTGTAATTTGTGCGCCATGTTATGCGGAAATCATGCGAGCGAAAGGCTGTGCTGTAGAATGGTTGACTGTATTGACAAAAACAAAGTATTTTCTGTTTAAATTATGAATCGTATGACAGTTCGAAAGTAAATTCCATTCATCTATTAATTAAACAAGCTTCGTTATCGTAAATCGAATAAGATAATACAGTCGACGCCCGTTATAACGACCACACATTATAAAGACCATTCCATTATAACGACCAGTGATAAAATCCCCAACTGTGTTTCCCTATGCACTATGTTATTTCACTTCCGGTATAACGACCATACAATGTCGTCTAATCCCAAGACAACGTCCGAATTCAGCGAACACTCTTCCCGGTATTTTTCCACAAAGAACATGTTTCTAAACGTAAATGACCTTGATTATTATATTGCCAGGCTTCGTAGATGTAGAGTCTTCTGTGTTACAGTTCAACTTTGAAAGGGGGGGGGGAATCACCACTCACCACAGCACGGAAATTAGAATAGCCTAGAATAAAAAAATGTTTCAAGTGCTTATTGAGACTTTAAAATGTTTCTTTTTGAAAGGCAGAACATTATTTATCATCTTTAACTGAAATGGAAAATTATGTTTTGCAAAAAGCACATATGCAGAAAGGACAAACAACCATTTCCAATTTTTTTTTCTTTAGAAAATAAATGTTTTGTAAAAGTATATAACACCCTTTATTTTCTACTTTACAATCTGTTTTAGAAATATATTTTTAATTGATAAAATTTTATTTTTAATACCAATGATAAAAATAAGTAAGAGTATTTAGTTGGAATCTCTTTAAAAATCGCCTATTTATATGGAACTGCTGAGCGTGCATGTGTACAGTTTTTAATTATATCCACTTTAGTGACCACTCGTTAAAAAAACCTTTTGCTGTGGGACACAGAGGGTCGTTATAACGAGCGTCGACTGTACCTGTATTTGAAAGTTAGCTTAAAAAAGTTCTTCAGAACAATAATTTTCATCCATATATGTCGTTAATTAAACGATAACAAACGGCTTATTGCAAAAAGTTAAAAAGCATTCGGGATAGGCAGTAAATGCTTAGTTCCCTTGAGCAGTGGCGGACTGGCTAGATTGCCAGCTTGCCCGATGGCAAGTGGGCCCCCTTAACATAAGACAATTCGGGCCCCCAGGATGTGTCGACTAAAGATCTTAAAGACCATATTACGAAATTCATTGTCTGAGGAGAACTTGGAATTCCTGTACGTTGCTATGAAAAGAAATTTCTAGATGATTTGGATATAGAGTACTTGTTAACAGATTTGCACAATCATCTAGTGAACTCAAATGTTTCCTGAGTTGCCATTAATGAAGTGGACCAAATTTAATACACTTCGGTACATTTGAGTTGTTAATCTTTGACAGTTAGAATTATTCCTTTAAAAAAAATTTAAAATTGGTAAATAGTTTGCACTTTATTTTCAGTTTGGTTAAAATATTCTCAATATAACAGTATAGTTCCAAAATTACTGTATGCTATACAACCATCAAAATTATTTAATATTTAATCATAAAATTACATTTATATTTGCTGTTTATTACTTTCAATAATACGTGTATACTGTATTTAGTAATATATATAATAGAGTTTTAGATTAGGAATAGAATATATTAACTTAATGATTTTAATTTATGATATTTGTAATAAATAATATCAAAAAATATATTTCAGATGGTGACGTAGATGTGATAGGGGCCCCCATTGTCTCATGGCAACCACTCTTTTCAGACCCAGTCCGCCATTGCCCTTGAGAAGAAACAAAAATGCTACCAACAATAACGAAAAGAACACCAAAAGAGTAATACTTCAAAATTACTCCGTTCGGAAGTCTAGATAACGTGGGCGATAAACGAGACAATCCATGGGATCGAATCCTGTTGATAAATCTCAAGGTTTCTCGCTCACATTTACATCCATTCAGGTCTCACGAGTCTTCCGCATTTACCAGAATGACGTCACACCCTTCCAAAATTCGAAGCAAAAATTCCAAATCCCATCGTCCAGCCCTGAGGCCGGTGTTTGACCGCTCTTCACCGGGTCGTCAGCATTCCACCCCAAAAGCACGCTCCTCTAGCCCCTTCTCACGTGCATCTTTTAACAAGTTGTTTATCTCTGGAACAACTCGGCACTTCCACGTTCTGTGATGATTCCACTTGATTTGTCTTGTTAACGACTCTTTGTTTTGGTCTGTGAGTGCTTTAATTACCTATATATTAAATGCAGTCTCCTTATGTTTTTCCCGTATGTTGATATCAAGTCGCCTGCAGGGGTCAGTGCAGATCGCGTATGGCAGTGAGTTGTTACGGAATCACGTTTGCAAACGGTGTAACATATGCGACCTTTGAAATAGAGCGGGACTTTGATTCTTATCGGCAGGTGTTCGGAATGGCAGAATCAGATTGTGAGACCCAGTAATCATAAAAAAAAACCTATGTATTTTGATGGATATATATGAGGGTGTTTAAATTTAGAACTACTATCTTCATGAAATTATCATTTACATATTGAAGATAAAATCTTGTTTTTAATATGAAATTCTAGTTAAAAATAAATAATTATCGTCTGCTAAGAAAAATGCAGGGTTACCATAAATTAATCACCGTTTAAAGTTTTAAGGCAAAAATGTCAAACAAATGAAAGAAATTACAGGGTTCTACTCAGCAATTTAAAGAGTTTTTTTAAAAAAATAATGACTTACAACATGCAGTGGCGGCGATTGGGTGGAAAAGGTAGGGGGCAAAAATCTTAGACATCTAAATGTAGCCTGGAGTATAGGGGTAGACAACAAAATTTAGTTACAAAATTAGCTAGCTTTCTCGATTGCTTTTTTATAATTCATAGTTTTAGGCAGCTAAAATAAAATAAAAATTTAATTTTTCGCGCAAAAACTAGGGGGCGACTAGCCGCCACTGATAACATGTAAAGCTTTTCATACACTTGTACATGAGATTTTCTATATCATAACAAAAAGAATATACAATGATTTTTCACAATGCGGCGTCAATTTTCCGTAAATAAAAACAAGTTTCCGGTGTTGCCATGGAAGACATTAGAATTCTTATAACCAAGGTACATAGCGATATAAATCGCTTCCTCATTCTTTTTCGAATTATTTTTAATGTTATTTTTTAATCCGTTGATTAATTTATGGATGCTCTGTAGATGCGTGTCGCGCACTCGCTAGAAAATAGAAAATATTTTCATTTGCAGGTGTAAGACATTGGACATTAATTATGCAGTAATAAATATTTTTATTGCTGTCTAACAGCACATCATGTTTAATAGCATGTCAAGAATAATGAGTCATTATTCATGCATTTATTATGAGTCGCGTTATTATTATGACATCGATGTTGCTTTTTGGAACAATGATTAAAAATATGTATTGTAAATGGATCACTGATCTTCCAGTACCTTGTTAATAGATAGATCACTTTAGGATAATTGAGAAAGTCTCATTGAATATATAATTATCTGAAAAGTACAATTCTGTTGCTACCGTAAAAAACCCTCGATTGAAGGACAGTTTTTAATTAAAAGCTAATACAAAGGAGGCAGATTAAAAGTTGTAAAGAGAGACTTTGAGAAATTGCGGATGGTATTTTCAGAAAAATATAATACAGGAAATATAATCCATTTATTAATTAGACATTAATTATAAAAACATTAAATCTTGTTATATATTTATTAACGTGCAAAATGGAAGAACAAATAAAATTTCGAATATGTGAAAAAGAAAGAGCGAAAAAAAATATCTACAAAGTCTAATATAACATGTTTTTAAAAGAACAATCTTTTTTCATTTTATGGATAATTAATTACTTAATATTCATGAGAACGCACGATATTCGTTTTTTTCCTTTGAAGAATGAAAATCACATGCGCCTATATGAAAAATAATTCAAATCATTGTAGTCATTTTATCCGTATAATTCATATATTTTAAGAAAATCGTTCATGTATTAAAATTGTAAACATTTTTTCTTGTATGACATTAATTTTTTAGTAATTTTTGAAAATTGGTTTTTCATGAATACTTTTATCCATATTTATAAAATTAATGTAATTAATTTTTCATTTAAATTTTGAGTATGATCTTTTAAAAATTTTAAAAACTACATATGAGTTGCATTAGACATATTTGCAGGCAGCAGTTCTTCTTTCAAATGATCGATTTCAAGAAAAATATCCATTCTAATGCATAAAACAGATTAAAGGGATTAAATTTTTGCCATATTGTAGTTATACTGTATGATACATGTACAGTTTAATGTATTTTATGCATTTTTCCTATTTCAATCTTACAATTCACGGATTTCATATGATCAACAATAAGAAAGATAATGATAGGAACAATTGCATATTTAATTCTTGACATTTAACTGTTTGAGTGTTGAACACGTTTTTTGGATATATTATATACCAAAAATGCGGAATTGATTGTGCATATATGGAAAAAAATTAACCCCTTAACTGGCTTGCCCGTACGCCGTACCTGCATCGAATTATCGCAATTTTAAACATGGAAATTAATATAAAGTAATTCACAGACGTTATAATTCGATAAAAAAAATTACATGTAATCCACAAACATTTCAGTTGTCCTTTAGGTTCTCAATTGAATTAAAATGACAAAACATTCCCAAAATAGAAGGCGTAACCTAATTAAATAGTTGAGATAATAAACCAGTAAAGGAGTTAATAAATGTAATCCGCTAATTAGATCACAAACATTGCGTTGTTAAAAACAGCAATTAAAACAAAACAAACAATTAAAACAAAAAAAAATTAAGGAGCTCTATTGCGTTCCTTAGCAATCAGGCGGTTAAATTATTCGAAAATTGTACTTTGCTATTTCGGATACCAATACCATTCTTCATTGCCTTTTTATGTAGATAAATTTTACAAATAAGTTTTTGATGATTATTTTGATGTCAAAAATGTGTTTTCACTACTTCATAGTTAATTTTACAGAATTCAACGATTTCATTTCAAAGTAATTTTATAAGGTCTTTTATTTACAACTTTATCTGGATGATTGTATATAATACTATGCAAGAATCCATATATCACATTATGAATAAAACCTATCAGCTTGTCGTAGCAAATTATAAAACAGGTGCTCAGTTGAATTTTTTAAGTAATGTTAAGAGAGACGAATAAAAAGTTATCAAATTAATATTCATTCGAGGCTTAACACGAAATCTTCGAAAAAAACTATTAATTTTTAAACATTGTTTTATTCCTCTGACTTTCAGTTTTATATACTCATATGCATTCCACACGTAGTTACGTACGTATATTCAAAATAAATATAAATTTGAATACAACACGCAACCTCTTATAACCCTGAAATAAAGCAATCAAGTTTCGCGTCTGGGTTTTTGCATATTAATAGCTCTAGCACAGGCGTGACCTACAATTCAATGCGTGGATATTAAACTGATAATCTGGAGCTTTTGTGAGAATTTTATTTCTGTTTTGATGTCACGAGCTCACTGCTCGTGTTAGGGTTTTGTGGAAATTTATACTTCGATATACTTAAACAATGTTCCGAAAAGCACAGAAACTTCAAAATCTTATAATTCTTATTTTGTTTCGTTACTCTCGTTTTATACACAGGTTAAAGTTCCAGTTTAGGGTTGATTCTATTTTAAATTTATCGTGAAATGAAATTATTTATTCTCTTTTAATGACAAAGGATGCATTAAATTTACGATGATTATCGAAAACAGGAAAACTTCTCGGATAAAAATATCAAAAAACATTATATATCTAGATAGGAAAACCTTAATATATACAGGTTTAAAATCATGCAGATTTTATATACATCTTAATTTTTTAAAAATTGTATTTTTAGCTGAAATCTTTCCATTGTTTTGGGATCTTAACCTCCCAGCGAGCGCGCGTATGTGGGAGATACTTATTTCGTGCATCGTATTACATATTTATATAGGGTTGCCATGATTTCCAAGCATTGATACTGGACGTTTAAGTGCTAAATAAATAAAACATGAACAAGTGGGTAGGTAATGGTTTATTTTACTCTGATAAAAAAAAATCAATAGAGTTTAAGTGATCTAATAAAATGAACAGTAGAATAATAAAATGTGATTGAGCCAAAAATAATCTTTTTTAGCCCAGTCATATTTTAAAGTTGATTTCACTTGCTGAAATATCAATTTTGTTCTTTCATATAATTAATTTCATGGGCGCAAGTCATTTTAAACTAATAATGAATCAGATTTTAGGGAGAAAATGGGGCAAAAACGGGGCAAATAGTAATACGGTGCTGAAGTAGTGAATTACGGTGACAGTCCCGTATATACGGGACGTATGTCAACCCTATATTTATATCGTGTTCTTTCACAAAAATCAATGCAACCTTTACTTATATAATCTGTATTTATTCGCTCCATACTAAACACAGATTATATAAATAAAAACTGCATTTAAATTTATAAAAGAATGATATAAATGTATACGATACACGATATGAGTATTTCCTATATACGTGTGCCTGCTGGAAGATTAAATTTGATATTAAATCGGTTTTCAATCATCATAATCATTTACTATTAATAATAAAAAGTAAGTAAAGTATGAACTAATTTAACGAAGAATAATTTGTCGCAAGTTTCAATATAAAGTAGGGTTTAATGGTAAGGCATCTGTTTAAAAATGTTTCCGAATAAGAGATAAACAACTTCCAACTGTGTTAAAATTGTTAATGCCTTTAATGCTGTGCCATGGTAAAAATGCCATGGATAAACTAAATTTTTTTGAAATAATTTATCCAAACTAATTCGAGTTAGCAGTTGTGCTTACTGATTTATTCATAAACAGTTTTTTGTTCACTAAAAATGCATCAGTTTTTAACAAGATTAATGAAAGCTAATTTTCAATATATGATATTATTTGCAAGAAAAATATATAATTATATCGAGGACATTATACATATATTGCCGTTGATCTAGTTTCGAAATATCTATGCTTTTTTCAAAGTATTATGGATTTTTCTCTCATAAACATTTTTTTTTATAGCAGCAATCGCGAAACAATCTTAAATGTCATCTGAATACGAGTTCAGAAATTTTCTGCTTGAATCGGGTTTTCTTTCACTTTTACAATGGTTTCCAGAAAATTTGGCTTCATCTCTATTTACCTTAACGTCAGTCTAAGTATTATATGTTATACGTAATTTAATTGGCATCTATTTATTTAGGGGGTATTTAAAAATCTAAAGTAAATGAGATATTATCATTTGACAAATCAATTGCCATTAATATACCAACCTAACTGTTGAAATGGGATTTTGAAATCGTGTTAATAATCTTTTAAATATCCTTTTTATCAATACCAAGAATTAAGTACAGATAAACATTATATAGTCATAAAAATGCCTTTAATATAATGGATTTCATTTGGTTATAATAATATTACAAAAATCGAGGTACGAAAAAATGTACGTGAATGCAGATTAACAAGCAGGATAATAAAAAAATGAATGACTATTTATTTTACGAATATTCCAGAAAAAAATCAGAAAGTAGCACAGGTAACAAAAGCAAGCATCACTTTTATAAATTAATAACTCAAGTATGCAGCAAATCACTAATAGATATCAGTCATAGCACTTTCAATAGCGCACAATGTCTCAGTTCATCAGCTCCACTGCTAACCAAGCTCCAACAAATTCACTCTTGGTTTGAGTGCTTGCTTTTATACCTTTTCCAACAGAAAGTGACATCACATCTAGAAGATATTTCCCGCTCCTGGTAGAGATAGGACCACAATTCATAAATTTTCAAGAAGATTCGTTTTGCCGCCAAGATCGCCAAATTTTTTCGTCAAGTCCCAAAAATGATCACCAAGATCGGAGTTTATTGGCTTGACTCCCAGTAAAACCTTTGTGAAACTCTCCTTCTTGTCTTAAGATTAGCACGTCAAGGAAACAACTTTACTACTTCGTAACAATAAAATGAAAGTAGCATTTGTTTGCTTAACGCAGCTTAACAACAAAAACAAAGGCTAAATACAAACCTTAGATACATACGGTACTGCGTATTTATAAGCAGGGTGACACAAAAAATATACCACCAAGAAGATAGAGTAAAAATAACAGCGGTACAAACTATAGACTTTAAAGACCTTATTTAGGAAAACAAGGAAATTTCGCCATTTTTGCAAGGAAGTAGATATTTATATGTTATTTAAATATTACACTGTTCATTAATAAATCACAGTTACAACACACTTGTTTTAAATGAACCCTGTCAGAGACGCAAATCACATAAAAGTTCTTAGTAAGGCAAACAGAAAAAAAGGCATAATGAACAATTTACGTGCACGTTTCTTAAGCATGAATTCAAGGGTGAACGTCTGATTTGCCAACAGTTCCCTTAATGAAATGGCTATGCATCTCGGCGACAAATTACAGGAACAAATTCTGAGCAAGTTAATGGCTTAACAGAGCATACCACTCAATTTAAAAGAATTTTAATGACTTTTCAGCAAACGAATGTGAGACAGAGAAGGAAAGCGCCCTGAAGAAATCCCCAAGGCGTTTTCAGCTTCAAAACTTTCTACTGCATGGATCAGTGCTTGCACCAACAAATGAGCAAAGTAATTTGTTTACGCAACAATGTATTTCTGAAACGAAGTTTGACGCTGAATATTAGCAGCTTGTTTTGTTAATAACTGACGGATGTGTTTGAGCATGGACTGATTGATTTCACAGGAAATATCCAGTTCAATCGTTCAATGAACTAGTGTGTTTTTCGGATAGCGTTTATTTATATCTAATAGTTTCATCTAATCTATTTTATTATGAAGAAAGTAGTAGAGGTTAGTTTTCATTTTTGTTTACATTTGTGATTGCTTTCTGGATTATTATTTATTTATTTGCATGAATGCCCTACTCGGACTTTTGGATATTGGCTTTAAATATTAGGCTACTGAATTTTAAAAATTTCAAGCCCTTACTCTAAAACTGAAATTTTGCCGAATCCAAATTTAATTTATAATATAAAAATAATGAATTATGAATTATAAAAATAGGAGTTTGTGTAATTTGATCCTCATGAGAGCCATTTAAAAATAAAATAGAAGTGGAAGTATTTTGAGTCTCATGGAATACATTTCTTTTTGTTCTTTTCTTTTAACTTACAGTCTTAACATGATCATTTATTTTTTCCCCTCAAAACAGGTAATCTATTAATATTTAGGTAATAGCATATGTAAAAAATTATATATATAAAACTGAAGAAATTGCATATTTCTTCAGTTTTAATTTATTAATGAAAAGAACACGGATGGACACGTGTAAATGAATAATTTATATGGTTTTATATTTTTCTGAAAAACAAATTTTTGTTTCAGTATATTTGGTATTAATTTAAAAAGAAAAGAATGAAATTCTTGGCAACATTTCCTAAAATTTACTTCGGAAATTAACTTGATTTAATTAGAATTGCGACTTGAACTGTGTTTTTTTGCTCGTCAACAACTTATTCATAAGAGAAAAGTGCAGGAAAGGCAGAATATATTCAATAATTATAAGAAAGTTCACATGATTCAAACGATAGGGGTGAAAGTGTTTGAACAATTCCACCCAACGACTTTCGTTTGAAACATTCCCAGTGTTTCATTCAGTCACTTTTTGAAATATAATGAAGTTAGAAATAAGTGCTTCTGTCCGACTTGAATACGAGTGGCACGTATAGCACATGCCGCATAATCGCTTCGTTACCTGACATTAACGTCGGAATTCTTTGATTTCCGCGCCTTTTTTGAAACTGTTACCTTGGATAGCTTTCTTTCCGAAAACGGGACATTTCGGCGTCCCGAAGCTGTGTTTGGGGACAACGGACTGACTGCGTGAAAACGGGACGGTACAGTTGAAAAAGGGACGTATAGTCACATTATATAAGGTGTGCCCAAATGAAAAGGAGGCCTTAGTTGTATCGACGTTGCATCAAATTCCAGTGAGTTAAAGTGCTAGCCGATAGATGGCGTGGTGGTATTCCCAGTAGCACCTACGTAGTTAACGGCTTCACATAAATATCTTTATTTCTACTGAGTTGTTTCCGCACTTCGTTGCATGATGGATTCCTCCAGATCAGCATAAAGACGAGTTATACAATTTCTTCGCACAGAAGGGGAGCATGCTTCACAAATTTATCACAGGATGAAAGAGGTGTACGGAGAGCAGTGTCTCGCACGGTGCACCATATCCCGGTGTTGCCAGCGTTATGAGGCGGGACGCGTAAACATCAAGGACTTACCACGCCCAGTGTAGGTGCACGTTGTGACCAACAGTGCCACGATTTCGGCTGTGGATGAGCTCTTACCACATGTGAAATTGCTGTTGAAATGTCGATAAGTAAAGAAACCGTGTATAAGATAATCCACAAAAACTTGATTGTGGCAACGTTTGTACACAGTGGGGGCCCAAGCATCTGCCAGAGAATCAGAAGACGGCGAGAATGAGCCGGCAGTCTTTGCCTGACCCAGCAGTTTCTGTACTGAAGCCATACACTCACTTCCTACACGCTGGGATCAGTGTACCAATGTCAATGGCGATTATTTCTAGTTGTACTGTTCCACATGAACTGTAATTACAATATTGTTATTAAAATTTCTCTACATATAACTGTAGTCTCCTTTTCATTTGGGCACACCTTATACATTCCAAAAAAATATTACAATCAGAATGTAATCAATACAATTTAATTTAAGAAAGGAACTTCAAGGTGGGAAATTTATTTGAATATACAAACGGTATAAGTTTTCTTTTGAATTTAATTTTAAATCATGAATTTGCTTAAGTTATTATTACTCTCATCATAATCTTTTTATAAAGCAGAAAACAAGTCTTATCTTTGTCTTTTTACGTTAGACAAATAAGACTTTTACAAGTCTTTGTCACCAAAACTTATCTTTGTTGAAGATAAACACAAGATACTGAAAATAAAAACCCGACGGTTCTAATCATCTTCGAGACTATTCAACAAGAGTATGTGATGTTAATTAAGAACTGAAACTCTCCGCCATTCCAGAACATGTGATCGAAGATGAGGGTTTGTTTTTAAACCTTCTATCTGTGTAAGAAAGAAAGAATAAAACTATTACACATATGTACGTAAAATATTGTGTGGCTTTAACTTCTATTTGTGGTGTGATGCTTTTATATTCAAACGCGGTTATGAATATCCTTTTTGAAGTTGTAATTCTTCAAACTTTTGTATTTTCTTCTGAAAGGATACTATTATGTCTACACTTACAATCCATTTACTTTCTTATTCTTGTAAATTGACGTTTCGTTACATGAAACAAACTTTTTCCAAAAGAATTTTCGTAACTACTGGGCTGTGACGTTTTCATGAATTATAATCAAGATAATGGATATTTATTATAAACGCTTATGAACGCTGTTATTTTTCTCTCTTCGTTATGGTAAAGCATTCATTTGCTCCTAGAAGTTACAAAAATAACATCACTTTCTTTTGGGACTATCTAATTACAAGCTTATTGCGCATTATCCCTGGCTTAGCAAGTGTAGATAATGCATGACAAATCAGGATTACTTTCTTGAAGCTCCGAAGATTTTGTTCTTCAAACAATTAAAGAAACATTAACAGAAATCTGATCCGATTTCAAGAAATGTTAGCAATTTATCTTCCTATCGTTAACACTTTACCAACTGTATTTCTCTCCCATGAAAAAAAAAAGCTTCCTGTAGCTTTTTATATGAGCATTTTCAAGTATTTGATTTTTTTTACACAAATAAATTTATTCTACAAATATTGTACATTGATGTTTTTAAAAGATTTATGTATACATTTACAGTTTCTGTCATGTCATGATCTTTATGATATGTATAATTATATATTCAGTTAATATTATTTTTGTAAATAATTGTTTTATTGACATGGAGGCGTGATTTCCCTCCCATAACTCATGCGAATATTCTGAAATGTACACTGGCGGTCTCTTGCTTCGTTTAAGTTTTCTACCTTTCTAAAGTAGTTTCATACTTCTGAGTTACTTTGTCAATTTTACACCAATGCAATAAAATCTTTTTCATGTATAGCAACTCCACAATTTCGAGATTCGTTTATTTTCCCAGCGACAACAAAACAGCACTACACTAATCTGATTTGGAGCATTAATGCCCCATTATGAAACTATAGGAGAGCTATTTGGGACGAACCGTATAATTTTAGTAAAGCAGCACTACACTAACTTGATTTGGTGCATTAAAAAATGCAGCGGTTCCCAACCTCTTTGGTGTTGTGAATTACCCGTTGTGTAAAATATATTTTGAGGTCCACTAACTAAATATACAAGTAAAAATATACAAACACATATATTTATATATATTATATACAAGTATATGTCAGTAATTAGTAAAGTTTACTGTAAAAGGGATTAATTTCATAAAGCAAAAAAAGAGTGAAGACTTTTGAAGCTCCCCGACCTCGACTCTCGAATAGCGTTCCGCTGCCCACTAATACGCTATCCACGGCCTAATTGTGGGCCGCGGCCCATAGGTTGGGAACCGCTGCATTAATGCCCCACTATTAAACTATAGGAGAGCTATTTGGGACGAACCGTGTAATTTTAGTAAAGCAGCACTACACTAACCTAATTTGGTGCATTAATGCCCGCTATTATAGGAGGGCTATTTGGAACGAACCATGTGATTTTAGCAAAGCAACACTACACTAATATGATATGGTGCATTAATGCCCCGTTATGAAACTATAGGAGAGCTATTTGGGACGAAATGTTTAATTTTAAATTTAGCCGTGCTTAAACAGATGCCCTCAGCTAGCACCCATATCTCTAAACTTCCATACAACATCGGAATGAGGATGTTTACCAACTAAATAATGCAGATGTAACGTGTAATCGACCCGTATATATGAGGAATTTTCGGTGGAATTGCGTCTCGAAGCCGAAACTCTATACCAGACCGTCGCGACCCAGTACAAAACCGATGACAGCAATTTCGCGTAGAGAGTAAATAACATCCTAACTAGAGTTAAATCCTTGAAAGAGGAAAAGAAAGAATCCTTTAATTTTATTTTCAGATTTTACTAAAAGCGTCATAATGCATTTAATTAAATTTAATGGTTTGATATTGGAAATGAGATTTATCTCTCTTACAAACACAGACATTTACAAAATATCTAATCGATATATATAATATATACAGTAAAGCACGGTTTATACGTTTCACATTCATACGTCGTTTCATCACAGTTCCGATTCATTCGTAAAAATTATAATGATAAAGTGTTTCGTTTAAATGACGCAGTTTCAGTTGTACAGTCCGCAAATTTATAGATCGGACAGCCGCAATAACTCGGGGAGTTATTATCGGGACTTCACAAAACTGGTGTCGATGGAAATATCTGAAGCAGTTCTCCTCGAGACATTTCCATCGACACCAGTTTTGTTCCGATCTATAAAGTTGTGGACTGTACGCCTCGAGATATTTCCATTGACACTAGCTTTGTGAAGACCTGATAATAACTCCCCGAGTTATAGCGACTGTCCGATCTATAAATTTGCGGACTGTACGTCGTTTTCCCCTTTCTAAAATTCGCAAATTCTGTGCTTCTGTCATCATTTCTCCGTTCCTATTAAAGAAGAAACTTTCACTAGAAAGCAAGGTAATCAACATCCTTTTTCTCCCTGCCATTTTCAAATAAAGGCCTATCTGGATGCGAATAAATCGTATAAAATGAGAAATGTATAATTAATACTCAAGATATGCAATAAAGGACAGGTATGCTTTTTTTAAACTTTTATGATGTATGCTTAATTTAAAATTTAATTATTCTTTCCATACTATGTACTGAAACCTAAAGGGACTATCTATCTAAAGGGACTAGAAAAATTTTCCGTTTTAGACAGGATTCCGTTTTATACAGGGCTCATTAGCATATGAGGATTTCCTACGAGACCAAATATTTTTTTCCGCTTAAGACAGGATTCCGTTTCTTGGAGTGTCCGTTTTAAACAGGTCTTACTGTAGTAAGGTATTAGTGCTATCTTAAATGAATTTACATTGTTAACCTTAAATTTATAATGATCAAAGTTGTTTTTAAAAATTTCGATTACGTCTTTTCTTCTATACGTGATTTTATCACAGTTCCTTGAAAGACGTATAAACTGTGCTTTACTGTATATTGATTATTTTTAAATGCCTTACATGTGCTATACGACGAAAGCAACTTATAAAAATATATCAGTGTATTTTTCTTCTTTTATTTGTAGCAACATGAAGAAGATCGTGTTGCTGATCGCACTGTTCAGTTTCGCCTTCAGCCAGGAGCTTCGATCTGATCCGGCACCCATCATCTATCCGGGACAAGTGAACATCGGCTTCATCTCAAATATACACGGACCTCCGGACAATGGCACAGACGGCTGCGGGCCTCTCAGACCGGAAGCAGTCCAGCGGGCAATGGCTGCGGTGTGGGCAGCTCACCAAGCCAATTTTAAGAAAGATGATCCACAAGAACTGAACATTGGTAAAACATATTTTGAATAAATAGCAACACATGGGCAATAGAATGTTAAAATGTGGTACATTGTAATATAAGTTAAAAGATGAAATATTCTTAATTTTAGTTGAGAAAGTAAGCTTGGAAATTACTCTGAGTTGAATATTTTAATACTATTTTTAACTCCCTGCTTTATGGAAAATTAGTTGAATTTTTTATAAAGTTATGCGTTTCTAGTTCTAGAATTTTAAAAAAAAGTAGTAGGTGTTTAGAACATGAACTTTTTGTCTCGTAATACTAAATTCATGTAGGTTGTTTGACAATCAGATGGAATGAGAGTCAATGAAGATAAGATTGCTGAATACTGAATTAGAAAAGAATGCTTTTATGCTTGAAAAAATTCAAGAAGGGCATTTTGTTTCATTGGTAACCAGTTGCCATTTTTTTTAAATTAAAGAGGGTTTTTTCAAAAAAAATTAGATATTTATATGAATAAAAAATTTTATTATTTTTGATTTTTAATACCTGAAAGCCTAATAGGAACTAAAAGCTTTAAAACCCGGTACATTCATTCCGCCAAGGCGGAACAAACATTTCATTACCAATATTACACCAAGGAACAAGTTAACTGCTAATGATTTTGTGTTGGTGACGGAACGACTTGGCCTACTATCGTGAAGTTAGTGTCCAATATTCAAGATATTCCAAGCGTATTCTGTATTCCAAGGCGGGACAAAAATTTCATTACTAATATTACAACAAAGAACAAGTTAACAGCTAATGTTTTCGTATTGGCAACGGAAAGACTTGGCATACAATTGCAGAGCATATGTTCCGTATTCTAGATTTTACTATTAAAAGTTTATTGGAAATTTTATTTTTATTTATCTATCTGTTCTTTTCTTACCATACGAATTTTATTCGTAAATGTAATCTATTTGCCTGTGGTTAACTCTTCATTTTACTTCTAGGTATTTATATTTATGACACATGTGGTCGGGAAGATGTTGCCGAAAGGCAAATTTACAGATTAATGGGGCATGTAGGACACGTGCAGACAACAGATTGCTCAGAGAAAAGAATTCCCCCATTATTTGGTAAGTACTTTTGTTTGCGTATGAAGGAAGCGTATAATAGGTTGCCTAAACCAAAGTTTTGAGAATCATTTTTCAACAGATGCGGTATGGTGATTCTAAAACGTGACATATTTTCACTGATATGTTTTATCTCTGTTCATAAATATTAATGAAGTTGTGTCTTCTGCATATATATAGGGTAGGTTAAAAGTCCCAGGTACAAAAAGCTTCAAAAGCTACTTAAAATTTCCTGATACATGCTTCTAAAACAAATACAGACTGCATAATATTTTCTGGTTGTTAATCACCTTTAAAAGAATATCAGGGAAATGCAAATAGAATTTGTAATTGCCATCTTCAGTAATAAAATTTAAATATGTATCATTTTATTTTATACTATAAATAGGAGAATTTTAAATATGATGACACGCTGTAGAAATTTTAAGTATTTTAAAGAAGCGTGAGCAATTTATTCAAAAGGCTTTTCTTTATAAATTTTCTCTATTTTAGTCTAAAAATAAACAGCAGATTTTATAGGAAATAAACTGCAGTATTTTTTTTTATATTTGTTCCATCGTAACTTATCTATATCTTATATTTTTTTAATTCTGATGTATATTTTTTTGTAGCTGTGATAACCGAAGGAGAAACAGATTACTTAAAAGTTCCTTTAAAATTATTAAATGCCTTCTCTGTTCCTGTGATCTCGTCAACAGGACCAGGACTGCCTGAATCTCATCTGCTAAGCACTGCACCCACAACAGTAGCATTGTCCAGGGTAAATCTTGAAATATCACTATTGACACTCATATCCTTTCTGAAGAGGTTTTGGTAGATGTGGAATTTACGGTACACACCTGTTTCTCGCCAATTTTTCTTGGAGTAATTTCATTTTCCGTCGCCAAATACTGCATTGGATGTGCAGTGCGATTTTTATTGCTCTCTTGCGCATGCGTCACCTGAAAAGGAGAGATTGAGCACGCAATGCCTGCGGCATTTCAAGCGTGTACCGGGCAAATTTTTTTAACTCAAGAAAACATCAGCGTCTTCGCTTTCATCATAGCAGGAAACTAGTAGCTTCGCTTTTTCATTGAATGTTAGGAATCTAGGTTTTTAAAAAAAATCCGAAAACTAGAATTTCCGCACGCAATGCCTGCGACATTTCAAGCGTGCACTGGGCAATTTTTTAACTTAAAAAATATCAGCGGCTTCTCTTTCAGCATAGCGGAATACTCGTAGCTTCGCTTTTTCATTGGGAAACGAAGCACACAGAATAACGTACACGGTACTGAACCGATATTCAATCCGAAGAATTCCGAACGAAGTTTTATTCAAATTCGAATGAATCGACCAATCGCATCGAAGAGTTGAACAAAACAGTCCAATCGAAACGTGGCGCAATATAGCCTGATACGCAAAACACCGATGAAAAGATGAATTTGTGTGCATGCGCGCTTGTCACTTGTTAAAAACATATTGACGCATCCAAAACAAATGTTCTCACATCTCCGTTCTTGGCGGCAAAGAGTTGGCGATTCTAAGAGGAACGAAGTAAGTGGGTACCGTAAACTCCGCATTAATCGAGTTTTTTAATCAATTTTGTGTGCTTTTTTTATTAATGCTGAATCTGATTTAAATGTCAAAATATATAAGGTTTAATACAAGAATCTTTCGTGAGCCTAATGACTCTGAAACTAATTTGGACAAGACTGTAGACCAATCAAAAATTGGCATAAATGTTTCATAAACATCAAAATAATAAGAAGCAATTGAATAAACAACATGTGAAAAGAGAGACACTGTTCGAGATATTAAAAAAAAACAACATTAATATTGCTTCTGACCGCTGGAAGCGCTCATTCATTTTCAGTACTCTCTAAGCAACTGAGCCAAAGTTCTACACTAGTCATCGTTTAATCAGAGACATCATACATACAAATATTCCAAAATTTAAATAAAAATATCGAAATTTCGAAGCAGTTCAAAATGGCGAAATGTTTGGAGATGATTGGATAAATGACGACTGATCTTTTTGATAATAAATTTTAAATTTTCTTTTCTCCGCTAGAAGGAAGGATATTAGTTCGTTGGCGATGTTGTTACCTGATCAGTTTTGAAAAACCGAAGGTGTTTTTACATTTGGCCATTTGAGGGCGCTACAATGAGAAGGCGTGGCAACATGTTTACGTAACAATGTTATTAAAACTTCTAGGTAACTTATGGTAGCCAAATCTGGTGACATTGATGGAATTCTGACGGATAAAGAGATTTTCTGTATTAGTAATAAAATTATGTACTCTGAACCTATGCATTTAAATCTTTCATCAATAGATTACATGTATTAATAAACACAAAAAATTATTTACTTAAAAAAATTATACCACGTTTATAGTTTTAGTGAAAAATTAAGTGCCACTCGCTAATTTTGAATATTTTCAACATAATCCCATTAATTTTATTACCTTCTTTGATTTTTTCACTCCTACATCAATGGATAATTATTCATTTGAATCGTAACCATTAAATAATGTTATCTTTTTATTAAATAAAAATTAAAAGCTATTGAATACTAGACAGATTTGATTATATGTTGTTGGAACATTATTTTTAAATAATATTTTCCGTTGTGTTTTTTTTTTTCAAAACCCCTTTCACGCATTCTCATTATGATAAATTATTTTTTAAGAACTTCTAATTTACGAAATCAATTACCTGATTACCGAAATCAAATGCCTCATCTTTTACAAATTACCTGATAAACGCACAAAGCTTATTTAAATGTCATTGGCATTCCAATTTAACCCTTTGCGGCGCAAGGCATTAAATCTTTTGAAATGTGATGAAAAAACATCATAAATGGGTTTAGTTTATTGTCTAGACATAGAATGTACATTTTTTAAAAAAAAAAACTGACTTCATTCCGAGGGAGGGGGTCGTCCCCTTTTGGTGCCACACCCTCATATGAGAACCCTTTAGATACAGCCACCTTGATACACTCAAAAAATATTGTTGAATCTTACAGAAAATCATAAATTAAAACTTCAAGAATATTGGAGGAACATTTTCGAGTTAATTTGCTAAAATTGTAAACGTCCAGAACTGAAAAAAATTCTCATCTCTGAGTTAAGGAATTTTCCCAAACTTTAAATCTAATAATTCCTATTCCGAAACGAAATTTCATAAGGATACTATATACATTCTAAAAGGAGTACTATTTTCCCTATCCTAAACCTATTATTTCACATTTATAGTTGAATTTAACGGTTGAGAAGCGAGTGAAATTAGGTGTCCCATCAGCTGGCACACTGCGCAGCAAAGGGTTAAGACGTTTCCTATTTTAGAATACGACAAATAATCACCTAAATAGGATAATTGAACAAGATCATTATTATTATTATTATTACTAATCCTTACCGGTCTAGCAAAGCTAGACGAATCCAAGATTCCATGCCCCCCCCCCCCCGCCAAAAAAAATCTAAAATCAGCATGGGATTTGCCAAAACCTCTTCGATAATAAAAACTAAGCTAGAATATGAGCAGGAGAGGGCTGATAGATCATTAATTAAGAGAATTCATTATATAAGTCTAATTATTTAATTTTAGTATTCTAAAATTAATCACTGAATTTCTTGGGGTGGCTTAAAAGAAAAATGTGGGGATATCGTTGTAAGAAAAGTCTCGCCTTTTCGATTATCTCCGTGCAGGAGTTGCGTTTTTTGGATTTGCGATTTAACCCCTTATGGATTCCATTTTTCCCCCCTATCTAATAAGATGACCCCTCCTGTTTCGGGAAGGGGCCGTCGTTTTTATTCATTTAAGAAGACAAGAATACTTGAGATGCTTATGGATTCTACGTAATTTTTGTGTCAAATTATAAAGCCAATTAATGATTAAATTTTAGTTTAAAAGCCTAAAAATGCGATAATTCGATGCACGCGAATATCACGGGCGCTAGACTTCAGGGGTTAAAAGGGATTTCGTTTAACCCGGGTTCAGTTAACCGGGGTTTCACTGTATCTCTAAACAATCGCAACAGAAAAGTTCTCATAATTTAATTTTTTTTTCCACCCAGGCTGCTGTCAGCGTTCTCCGCCAGCTGCGATTACTGGAAGTGGCTGTGATGGCTGAAGACGACGCTCCTACCGGCCTTTTTGGAGACTTTTCCCGACAGGCCCAAATTTCTGGAATGCAGGCCATTCAGTTGGATCACGGCACAGAACACGACGACGATGACTTCCTGGCTACGCTAAAACTGCTATCAGAATATGGAAAGGTAAGGAATCAAAATGTCAGGTAACTACTGATCAGTACAACAGTCAGTTTAATTACAGCAGTCTCTGGACTATCCGACCCCCGCACTATCTGTCCTAGTTAAAAAATACATATATAATTCTCCATACAGCTGGCCAGTCACGGTCAGTTCACACCATGCAAATCGCGTCGTTCCAAAATCGGCCGCCAATGTGAAAATCGATAATAATTTGAGTGATGCGGTCAAAAGTCGATTTTCAACTTCGTTTGAAATTCATTTGGAGTGTTGGGCCATACAAGCTGAAATTCGGCTTTGGAAGGGCGAGGCTCTCACAAAGGAGAAAACTACAAAACCACTTCTGGAATCCCATTTTGAAAGCGGGGGAGAGGTAGGTGCAGTAGCCCTAGGGAACTGGTGCCCGTAGGTGATGAGTCTGCGGTTGGCGCGGTCCGACTCGTAAATGATGGCCTAGTGGCAAGGTCTCGGCTTTGAGGCCGAAGGGCTTGAGGTTCAAAATCCGATTCCACCGAAGATCCGTCGTGTATTCGGCCTGTTGCACGTTAAATCATACGTAGGGGGTCAAACGTCCTCCCGTTGGTGTGGCGCGGAAGTTTGGAGAGGGGTACCAGCTCAGGTGTCGTCCTCGTCATCTGGTCGCGATTCAAAATTGCGAGGTCCGTCCCAAAAATAGCCCGGAATTGCTTCAAAAGGGGACGTTCTAAACTATAAACCAAAGCAAACTAAACCGACCCGTGAATGACCTACCTAAATAGATGGGTTGAAAATTGAAATGGTGTAGAGTGCTACCACACCATTTGCTCTGTATGGACTGACCATGAATGTCCAACTTAATAAAATAAGGAATAATTTCCTTTGCCACCACAATGAACTTTTTCAAAAACTACAAATTGTCAGTTTTGACTATTTCGCCTTAGGCCTGCCTTTTCAAATTAGTATAATGATTTAGCAAAGAACTTTAAAATAAGTTTAAATATTTTGATTATCGTTAACATGCATTCTGGAAGAGGCTCCAATAGTTTACTGTTGGTAAATTTTTAATGCTTCTTATTTTGGATTCAGATGGGAATTAACGTGTGTGTTAAATTTCTTTTAAGCTTATTAAAGTACATTCACCAGCCGTGGACCGTAGCAAAAGAGAAAATGATTTATTATTTACAAAAGGGAAGGTATATATACATTGAAGTAAAGATTAACCAATAAGAGAAGAGCGCGCCGCAAAAATAGAACATGACATCATACACCAAATAATGAAATAGGAAGCGGGTGAGTACTGTCTGTCCACCACGAGAATTGTCGCCGCCAAATTTTCTAGTTTACGGCGGTCGCTTTAGCAACTGTTTAAACTATGGAAGATCTATTTCGGATAGGAGGAATCCAACGGAAGTCGGAGTTTTTTATTCTTGGCGCCAGTTTGAGGCGGAACACGTTTGAATGAATTTCTTCCTACTAGAAATGGATTCTTCTTACGATAACCTGTTTCTATACCGCCGTAAACTAGACAGTTTGGCGGCAACAGTTCTCGTAGCGAACAGGCAGTAATTGATGCGATGCTGGATTACAGATTGAATATGAAATCGTAACAAAACTGATCGCAATAATTGAATCCTTAGTTTAGAATCCATTCGTATTCGGTGATATTGATCGTTTCTATCGAAGATCAATTCAACCGAAACCCCAAATTCGAACTATAAATCAAAAAATAAATTCTTCCCGTCTTGGAAATTCATAAATCTATCTCTGTTCTTCCGAATAACTTGTCATGAATTGTCGTTATGTGTGTGCATTCTCTTTCGCTTCTGGCGCCATTCCATTGAAGAAACTGAATTCATCGCTGGTGGGTGTTCCTTTTTTAAATTCATTTTTAATATCAATACAACTTCTCCTCGACTTTCGACCATCTTCACTTAGGACAACAATAAATAAATAACTCGTAATAGTCACTACTTTAAATAGGGTCAAAAAGTTTCCGAAATTGGCAGTTTCACGACTTCTCTAGAAAATTAGAATTTATTCAAAACTCATTTTTCAAGCCAGATAAATTTGCAATGACACAAAGGATTAAAACACTATTTCGTAACTGAACCGGGAACCAAACTCTGCTATTGAAAAATAATCTATTCAAACGAAGTTCACATTGTTCCTCAACGAACAGATCTATCTCAATCCAAGAATATTAGATAGTGCTAAAATTAAAAATTTATTTTCCATTGCACATTTTTTTTCACAGAAACAATTTGTTCTTTTTAAATATGCTGAATTTCATTTTTTTTGTTACTTTTTTTACATTACGTAATTTCAGATTGTATTTGTGTTTTTAATATGTACATTTGTGTATTTTTCACATAATGTATAATATGCGTACATAGATTGAATTTTTGTGTTTTCTGTATAAGCCTTATAAATAAGGTTGCCATAATTTTTTTAGTTGAAATTCGGACGCCATAACTGAGGCACAATAATTGAGAAAATCAATTCGGATATCGATCTGAAATTTTTACCAGATATTCCATCCTATATAACACGTACTGGAGTAGAATTGCAAACCCTTCGTTCAAACTGGAAAAAAAAATTAAAATATTTTTGAAAATTGACGTTCTTTTTCAATTTACTCCTGACTTAAATAACCTATCTTAACGTTCGATGGCTCATTTTATAGGTTTTTTTAATACCTATAACTTCGGTATTTAAATTTTTTCCTCTCAGATCAATAGTCTTTTATTTAAAAGCTAAAACCAGATGTTTCGAATTTCCCTCCCCCAATATCCGATCTGTTGTTCGAGTGCAAAATATAGTGCCATGTTTTGTACAACTCTTTACTTAACTCTTTAAACCCGAGGCGACTTTTTTGTTCTAGCTCCTATAAAACCGGGAACTTTTGGGAGGAAGCCACATGAATTGGACTCTCCCAACCGGGGTGGTCATTTACCACCCCACCTCCCTGCTATAACCTTCCCTAAATGGGTTGCGGTTTGCAAGGCTTATTGGACTCTCCTACCGCGCTTATCTCCTAAGCGATCTGAGAACCTCACCTCCCCTCAAAAGAAACCAACCGCCTCAGACCGACCTTCTTCGCTGTTAAAGGGAAGTTTTTAGACCGCCTCGCTCGGTGTTAGAGGGTTAAACGGAACTCAGACGGAACGGAAGTCACTCATAAGTTGAAGAGACCCTATAAAGGCGAATTCTTGCGGTCATGATTATAAAATGCCTAAATATGAGATCTTATTAAAAATGAAACTCCTTGTTTTACACATTTTAAGGGTAAGTGTTCTGTCAACCACCCATTGAAAAAAGCAAATGTTACTTAAGGTCGAATTATATTTATTGTCTTTATTTAATTTATACTCATTCCATTTTTTTCTTGCAGTCTCGTCTGAAAGCCGTTGTGTTCTTGGTGAGTTCTGAAGAAGCTCTGAATCTTCTGGGGATGGTGAATGACGACAGCCTTCCGCAGATCCCTTGGGTGATCGTCACGCCCTCTGATATATCTCCAGTGCTCAAAACATTCGACAAAAAGCAGCTCGGAAGGTTTCAGAAGGTGGGCAAGATTTTTATTTACGTATCATATATACAGGGTGTCCACACTTCTCGTGGTCCAATAGCTAATTTCTCAACCGTTAGAGATAGACATATAGTTCCAATTGGAAACATGCTTTAAATAAAGGGAAGAATTATAATTTATATATTTTTTGAGTCACTAAATATATCTCTGAAAAAAATACGAATTCTAACTTTTTATACGGTTTCCCTGTCCTATCAGTTAAATTTGGTAAAATATTATTGACAGTGGCGGATCCAGGGAGGGGCTATGGGGCTGCAGCCCCCCTCCCACCCACAGCTAAACCAGAATTCTCGATTTCATTTAAAATCATTATAACTGTTTGTTCTTAATTTCTCTTTTTTAAAAAATAATAAAAATGTGACAGCATTGCTTTCTGGCTTAACAGGCTCGAAAATTTTCTTAATTTTCTAGTCATTCCACTTTTACTTGTAGCGTTGACGAGGTCGAAAACATTTTTTGTCTAGTTATTTCATTGTATTTTTTATTAAATTATCAAAAGTATTGTAGTGTTCTTTATGATTCTTATTGTCAGGTGAGTAAAGTCTGTAAAGTTAAAGTGTTTTGGTTTACATTCGTCGCGACGATGCAAAATTTTTATGACCTCAGCCCCTCCTCCCAACCCGAATTCTGGATTCGCCACTGATTCTTGACATTCTAACATTTTAAACAAAAAAAATTTCCACTCTTCTGCGACTAAAACTGAGCGAGCTCTGGAGCTTCGAATTTCATGATTTTTTATCAGCGGCCACGTCGAGCAAGTGCTGTGCATTGATTGGCGGATCGTCTTCAAGAGGGTTATTGAAATGATGTAAAGTGGTCTAAGTCAGCGATATTCAAAGCTCCATAACTCGGTCAGTTTTAGTCGCAAAAGAGTGGAACTTTTTTTGTTTAAAATAAAGTGTCAAGAATATTTTACTAAATATGACTGATAGAACTGGGGGACCGTATAAAAAGGACCGTATAAAATTCTTAACTTTTTCAGGAATATATTTATTCACTCAAAACACATATATTATAATTCTTCCCTTCATTTAAAACATTTTTTCAATTGGAACTATATGTATATCTCTAACGGTTTAGAAATTAGCTATTGGACCACGATAAGTGTAGATACCCTGTATATTATTACATACAGGGTGTCTCAAAAGGAAGTATACAAACTTTAAGGGTAGGTCAGGCATACAGAAACATGTTTTTAGCCATCCTTTTCTCCCCACTGATGTGGGTCGAGTAGATGTTTACCACCCAGCTCTGTTTTAAACTCTGCCACTAGTCGGGACATAGTAAAATTTTTAATTCGAATCAATAAACTCGTATGGGGCAGTGCGGTTGTTGCCTTGGGTATTCCCGCGTGCCCTGGGCCGCTCTTGAGCTTGTCTGATGGTTTTGGCTTGTGCGTCTTCTGTCAGGCTGGGCTGGCACCAACGTGCTGTCGATTTGGACTGTTCTTACTCCAACGGCCTATTTTCAGCCTTACACTCTTTCGGGTAGGCCGGGCCGCTCTATACAGAAGCATGTTATTTTTTGCCATAGAACATGGGGGCGGAAATGTAAAAGAGAGGGAACTGCATGGAACTCTTTCTCCAGTGAATTAAGTGAAAGACATACATCAGATGAAATCTACGACACAGATTTAATGGAATACAAATTCACAATAGCACAAGAACCCAGTTGCATGAATAACAACATTACAAGTTATGCGCAGCATGGCAGATACTGTTGGCATGTCGTGAGTGTAATTTGCAGAGTAACGCAGATACCAGGCAGTTTAAAATACAAAAGAGCTTTAATCCAGTTTACTGTAAAAAATAAAGACATGCTGCTGTCTTGCAGCTCACACACACAATGACAGCCATCCATTCGACTGACTTACTGCTACTTCTACTGACTGATAGCTTAAAAACACAAATGAACAATATATATAGATTGTAACAACCAATCAACTTAGACTAGTGCCGCAACTTCGGCTACGTCATGAAAATTAACGAATGAGATGCTTTCATTCAGTGACTGAACAATTCATTTGAATTCCAACAGATACAATAATGGCAAGTAGGGCGCAGTATCAATTGAATATTTTGGAGTACTTAAATTAAGTTTTCATAGGACTTGAATTTCTGAAGCGATACCCACTTCGCATGTTGTTATTCATGCATCTGGGTTGCTATGCAATTGTGAATTTTTATTCCATTAATTCTGTGCTGTACATTTTTTTTTTTTACTTTTACATAATTCACTGACAAAACGTTCCTTGAAGCGGTCGCCCTTTGAGTTTCCTACCCTATGTCCTATTGCAAAAATGACTTGTTTCTGCATGCCTGACGTAACTTTAAAGCTTGTAAAAATTAAGTTTGAAAGTTTAAGTTTAAAGTTTGTAAAGTTAATAAACCACATTTCGGGACACCCTGTATTTGTTAAGATGATTATCAGCATTTGATAGTTCAAAAGTATTATTGCATTTAAAATTATTTGGTGTAAAACGAATATTTCGAAAAGGTTTCTCATATATTATTTTATAATTATTATTTTGCATTGCTAATACAATTCCCAAAAGCTTGAAATAATGAGTTCCAACATCGATTTTACATAAAACGATTATTTAAAATTCCCTATAATAAGACAACATTTATATCATATTTTGTACGTAATTTACATATTACTAGCCGATCTCGTCGACCTCCGGCGCGGTTCTCGGCCAGCACCCACTTTGCTCAGCATTGTCCCTGCCACAACTTTTTCAGTTTTAAATAATGCATGAAGATCAGTGGAACAGACCATAAAATCAAAGTAAATGTCATATTCTTTGAAGACAACAGATTCCTTTAAAATTGTAAAATCTTTCAATAAACCTCATCTAGTTGTAATTTTTTGTATAAATTTTTCACGAATTTCGGCATAAAAGTCTTCAGATCCATCAAAACAAAATGAAATCGCCCTAAATAAACAGTTTCCATCACCTGCAATAGGTATTTTACAATATTTTTGACACGCCATTCTGATGGAACTGTTCGGATCTATATATTTAAAATAATATGGTTTCAGACAGTTCGCCAGCCCCAACCACTCGACGGATTTCGATAATTTTTATTTCATATGAAAGCTTATGACGTCTAGATATGTTATCAAGAGTCGCCTGCCCCACACCACCCTCCATTTTGGAACGAAATCGAAATAACACTTCTCCTTTGTACATAATCTATGGGTAAACCTTGTAGAAATTCCACAGCCCCATCCACCAGACCGATTCCGACAATTTTTAATTCATATGAAAGCTTATGACGTCTAGTTATGTCATCAAGGGACTCCTGCCCCACAAAACCCTCCATTTTCGAACGAAATCGAAAAGACATAGAGAGAATGTACGGTGGAGAAAAGTTTTTTCGATTTCGTTCGAAAATGGGGGAGCAGGCGACTCTTCATTGCAAATCTAGACGTCATAAGTTTTCATATTGTCGAAATCTTTCGGATGGTTGGGGCTGGAGGATTTCTACAAGGTTTTTCCCCATAGACAATGTATAGTGGGAAAGTCTTTTTTCGATTTCGTTCGAAAATGGGTTGGGCGACAATTGATGACATATCTATACGTCGTGAGCTTTCATATGAAAAAAAAATGTCAAAATCGGTCAAGTGGTTGAGGCTGGCGGACTCGGTGAAGGTTTTTTACCACATTATTTTAAATACATAGATAATACTTTGAATATTCATAAAAATTGCCCAAATTTTGAGACTGTTATTATATAGAAATTGTTTACACATGCGTTCTATGAAAGTATGAAAAACAGCAGCAACCCTCGACTTTATTACAGTATACTATTGAGTATAGTATGGCTTTTGCTATACTATAGTTATACTATACCTGCTTTGCTATACTATTGCCACGTTTTGTCTTTAGATTCGTAATATAGTGGAACGAATCAATTATGCAGTTTGGACCTCTTCCTGTTGACCGAGTGGTTCTAAATTTGATGTAAATCAACAATTTTGTTGTTGATACCACTTCATTATTTCAGTAATTTTGCTTGTTGTGTTTTTGAATTATCATGTTTGCATGGGCAGTGGACCTGTGGTCTGACAAACAAGTCTGCTCGTCTGACAATGTCTGCACGTTGACGGATAAAGTCTAAAATTTGGTACAGATTTACAATTTTAGTATCAAATTGGTACTAAATCTCACCCTTCTAATTTACTGCGTTTATGAGTTATCCTGTTCACAGACCGACAACAGACACACATAATGCCAAAAATGTTTTATTCGGACCCAGGAAGGTCTACAAAATTAATTCATCAGAATCTCGAGGACAAATTTTTTTTTCGATTAAAGTACTTTCTCTTTGTTTAATATCGGAAAGGAAATGTAGGTGACAGGGCATGTAATATCAATTGGGAACACAGATATAGTAATGTACTTAATTCCTTAAACATACTTTTATAAACATACGATAATTATTCTGACTAATTCCTTTGTTTTCACTATTTTTGGTATTTGAACTTGTCTTTTTATGCTGGCAACATTTAAGCCGGCCATTCACTTCACAGACAAACTGTATATTTTGCAACGCGAGAAGGAAAAGGCGATAAAAATCTACGGAAATTAGCCAAACGGCTTATCATGGTTGGAATTCCGTCTGGACTGAAATCGGAACGAAAAATCAGAGGCACCTTGAAAGAGGATAGCGAAAAGAACAATGCATTGCGTAGATTGAAGCCTCGCTTCGAGGGTAGCATAAATTAAAATCTGCTGGCTGTTGAAAATCGAAGAGCGATTGACAAGCAGCTGTAGAGAGGGAAAGAAGATCGCTCCCCCTACCTTCGTTCAGAGTTAGCGTCCTTTTAAAAACAAGTGAATGGACACAGACACACAGACAGACATAATTCCAAAATTGTGTTTTTCGAACTCAGGGAGGTCTAAAATGTGGATATTCGTCAAAATCTCGAGTTCGACTTTTTTGACGATTACAATACTTTCTCTTTCTTGTATACGAGAAAGTAAAAAAAGTTTCATTTTAATTGTATGAAACTATATTTTAAAACTGAGTTGAATTTTTAACTCCTTAAGGCTTTCATACTCATTTCAATATAAAACGATAAATTTTGAAAGTGCTCTTTTGAATAACAATATTCTAAAGCACCATTTGTAATTTCAGATACTTCTTTTGTCTCCTCAATCTGCTGATATTCCGGAATTCGATAACTATTTCCAACAACTCCTTGATGAAGATACCATTAAATATCACCCTCTTCTGATGGAATTTTTGCAGTCAGTCAATGGAAATGGAACAGAAGAAAACAGTAAGTATAATTGATCTCTTTAAAAATGTTTGATAGTTTTACGAGTTGTTGGTGGAGGGGACAAGACTTGGGTTTCGAAGTTCAAGAACAAGACATGATTTACAGTTTAAAAATTTTGGGGGATTACATTCCTTACATGTGTTTTTTATTTATATACTTCCGTATTTCATACTTTGAATTACAAACGGTTTAGGTGAAGAATAATGTGATGATATTAATTGATATCGTTTTTGTTGAATGATCGAAACATTTAAAAGTTTTGCTTTCTGTTTTGGAGTGATCCGAGGATACTTTATGTTTATTTTTAATATAAAAGAAAGGTTTTATAAAATTAACCCAATCTGGCATATTTTATTTATCTTCTGTGTTGTAAGACAGTCCAGACTTTAAAGCCAAATTTTACTGCCAGCTCCAGTGTTTACTCATCAAGAAAGAGCATAATTTGGTATTAATAAATAGAATGTAATTATTGATAATATATGTCTCTACACATTTCTGGGATGTTATTCGTTACAGCAGCTTTAGAATTTCATATCGAGACATATATCATTACATCCATAAAGTTTTCATAAAATTATGTTACTCTGGTCGGCAATTTCAAAGATGGCTTATTTTTGAAGAAACCTTCCCATTAATTAAAATCAGATGATCGAATAAAAAGGCTTAATACTATTTTTCTCAATTGCTTTAATTTTTAGAAATGAAGTCGTAAAAGTTGAAATTTTTAATGCCCTTTTAGAACGGAAATATCATTAAGCGCCCGTCGTACGCAAAGGAATATTTGAGCTTGCAGATTGGACTCTCTAATTTATTATATAACTGCATTTTGTTTAATAACACTTTTATTGGTCTAAATCTTTTAAGTTGTCCTTCGGAAGTATTTTCATCGTTTCAAATGACAAAATTTGATATTATTTGGAAAAATTAAATTTTAAACCTGAGGGGTCATTATCATTTTCCGAAGTCGCCAATCTCAAGATTCTTCACTATTATGGCAATTTTTCTTTCCTTATCCCTTAGCTGATGTTCTAGCCAAGCACATTATATTTCGCACCGAATGTTGTGTGTATGCCCACATGCAACATTCCACAATATCCCTGTGTAATAATGGCCATTTTCTATATGCTACTAGGATAGTTCTCCTATATGACTAACTCGGTACTCAGCTTTTGGAAACGATACAAGTTCCAAAACTAATAAGATTCTTTGCAATTTTTTGGTTTAAAGCTTTAAAATTTAATTTCACTATTTTTATCAACTAATAAGATGCTTTACAATTTATTGGTTTAAAGCTTTAAAATTTAATTTCACTATTTTTATCAACATGCTTCTCATTTTCAGATACATCACCGGCCCTTCCAGAAACCACTCTCACGTCCATGCTTTCTACCTCATTAAACAATTCAATGGAAATGGCAAAACCCGAATCAACCAGCGACCAACCCATCGATCCAGCCGATGTTTCTTCTGTTGTCAAAGCTGTCTGGACTTTAGCAGCATCTCTGAAGAACGTGCAGAAACGTTCTTGTCGCCGGGGCACCGACTGTCTTTTGTACCTCAGAAGAAGTCTCAGTGCTTACGTTGCCAGGGCTGCCACCGCTCTCAATCATGTTGTGGACGCGGGCGCAGAGAGTTTGAAAGGGATGAGATTGAAGTTTGAAGGAGATGGAGAGTTGGCGTCCATTCGATACGGATTGCGGGGATTTGCTGAAGATGGGGAAATCATTGATGTGAGTTATACCAGTTTAAACATTTTATATCGTGCATTAAGAATACACCAAAAGATTTTTAACACATTTTTAGAAAATCTTATGAAAATCAAGTAGTTAAAAGACTTGCTTTCCCCGATTCCCATTTTCAAGCAGAATATTAATATTAAAAAAATTATATGGAAATTTTTGCTTATAGAAGTCTCTTTTACCCAACTGGGCATATTACTTCTTCCAAACTTTGTTTCCACATTAATTTTTTAAAAATTGAAGTACCATTAGTATTGAACAAAAGAAGGCTTCGAGATGATGTTTTTTTGTTGTCAAACGAAACAAAGCCAATTTCGTAGCAAGAGTAAGTGGCACCCGGGGCAAAACATCCTTTATACGCCCCTAGTCGCCATTAGTGGCTTAGTAGTGGTAAATGGCATAGTAATTTTTCTCCCCTTCATCGTATTTGACTTTAAAAAGGGCATGCTCACACTATTTTCGTGCTCATGGTGCCCCTTAACATTGGCACCCGGGCCATCTTTTGCCCGCCCCTCACTGTGTCACCCAATACAGTTTGCAGAAGTCAGCTTCAGTTTGATGGTTTGTATGGTCATATTATAGTATATGTATAAAAATTAGCAGAAAAATGTGTTCAATGTTGTAAGCAATTTCATAATCAAAATATATCCACGAAAAATCATATTGGTATATGGTAGTCTGGATATAAATCTCCTTCATCCCCCCTCCCCTTTTTATGTTGCTTTTAATGAATATTTCTTAGAAATGACAATATAAAAAAATGGACAGTTTTTTCTTCTTTTTTCTATTTTACCTCGCTTATCAACGATTGTAACATTTTTCTCCCTTAAATATTCCGCTTTAATCTTTTTTTATCTTCCTTAAGCATTTATATTCCTTAATTTCTACATCACTGACATTGCATCAAATTGACGCAATTTTCATTCGTAAAAATTGCAATGAGCAGTTTAATCTTTCTTATTTACCACCAGATGGCAGTTTAACTCAGGGAGCAAATGTTAATTTTTGGGCTAGAATGAAGTTACAACTGATTTATATCTTTTTGAGAAAGAATTTTCATTTAAGTGGAATATCAGATTCAAATTAAGAACCCTGTATTCTTTTATGGAATTTTATTTATTTAGTAGTTTATATGGAAAGTTTCGAAAGTTCATTTAACGAAAAAACAGGTTTTTAGATTTTTCAAAGGATTTTCCGATAAAAAAAAGGCCGAACTAAACTCAGGATTATTGTTCTCAAAAAGAAAAGAGCATTATTTTGTTTTATTTACTTTCTTTCATCAGTTAAAAGAAATTTTCTTTTTATTATAAAAGTTTTGAAAAATACAGAGATCGTATTTAAGAATCGTGGTGCCATCTACTGGTGTAGAAACAAACCTTTTTGTTTCGAGAATATTTCAAAAAGAAAAAAAAATTAGAATTAGTTTTATTAATTCTATTTTTAAGATATGACATTATCTCTTAAAAATTGCACATTAATAAAACATTATTTTCTAAATAAATTTGCAAGAAAAGTCATTAAAATTCTTAAATATTAAGACAAGACAAAAATTTCAGTCAATATTCCATGACTTGGAAGAAATTATTTACAAAAAGATTGATGAGAGGTTAAAAACAAACAAAAAAAACTTTGTAGAAATCGTGCATTGCGTATTAATTTCTGAAAAGTATTTTCCTTATTTCATTAATAATTTTAACTTCACTAACATGCATTTTTTTTAAAAAGTGATTTAATGAGGTATACCTTCTAGACTGTATAAATTCTTTGAATGTATAAATTTTCTTTACGAATGTGAAAGTATTCCAGATCTTATGTATTTTAGTGCCAGTTTTATAAATTTATTGAGAAATATTATATTAAAGAATACTTTTACAGGAAGTTTTATTAAATTGGCAGAGAAAGGCAATATTCATTTCTTAAGTTATCGTTCCAATTTTTGTTTATTTACTCTTATTAACTTTTCATTCCAGGTTGGTTTCTACAGTGATGATGAAGGCCTTAATGTCGATCACGACATTTTAATGCCCTTCAACGAATTTATATTTGTCGAGCCATTGTCATCATCTTCATCTTCATCCTCATCCAGCTCATCTGCTCCTTATGATTCTTTACCATTCAGTCTTAGAGCTCTTCCGGATAATTTTACTACTTCCACTGAACCGATTGTTTTTAATGTGACAGATGAGCTTCTCTCTACTACTATCAAACCCGAATTAGTCGAATGGAAAATTTTTGATGATGTTGCTGCTGAAGATTTAACCGTTGAAAATGTGAGTGCACTTTTAATTTACAATGATGTTAATATTTGCAGTGACGTTGTAAGGGTAAATGACTCCTGGAGCATAATGTTATTTTTCCAACCACCAAGTCATATTTAGATTTAAAAAGGGAAGTATTAAGCGCACTAATACTTTGTTCTTCATTTTGTGAATTGTGATTTTTTAAAAAATAAATGCTAAAATAAACTAATAGACAAAAAGAATTAGAATATAAAAGGACAAAGAATTTGGCGCTTTTTGCTCAAAAGTTAGAACTAATTTGAACTTGGCGTTTGAAACAGTAGTTGCATGCATTTGGCAACTGTTTAACTCTATGAGCCCTAATCCGCCTCAAACCGCCCCATTCAACAGAGACCGGATTAGGCGGTTTCGCGCGCCTGAGTGAATTTTATGGGAGAAAAGTGGTTCCTTTCTTTGTTTACAATTGATCGCCCGAACTTGGGTGTCGTCCTCCTGGAATTTCTGTAAAGAAAGGAAGGATTTCATTCTGTTTTCGTGAACGAAAATTTACTTCAGTTTTTGTGGTACTGTATTCTCACTCTAGCCGGGTTCAGAAAGTTAAATTAGAGGGTTGCTATATTGTTAGTTCGAATAGCTGCTTGTAAATAAATAAGGAAGCCAATACGCAAGATGCGTAAGTTGAATATAAACTAAGCTTTTGCATCCTGAGGATACAATAGGACTCTATATAGGACTGAAATAGCGTAGTTGCAAGGACTTGTCTTCGGAGTGGGAGCTTTGTGAGTTCGACACGCAATTAATTGAATCCCTGCTTTTCATATGGGTCTAGTGCGTGCTAACTTGGGGGCAATCATGCTTGGTGTGGCGTGGAAGTTCGGAGAGTAGTTGTCGGCTCAAATGTCATCATTTTAATGCTGTTTCAAAATTAGAAGATCTTGTTTAGCTCCCTCGTAGCTTCAAAACAAGACGTTAATCTTCCTGAATCTAAGCTAAAAACCTCAAGGGATGGGTCTTTGATGATCGTTCTTCTGTAGTTGTCTGAAAATAATTATAAATAATGTTTATTCGACTCTTTCCACTGTATCCGATTTTACAATGTTCTTTGCTTATTCTGATGACGCATGTACAGGGTGACTTTTAACTCAAATAACTCTTGAATCGTTGCAGGTAGCACTACGAACACTTTTTTTATTGAAAAGAACGTTGAAAAGGATTTTAATGCAGAATGTTTTCAAAGTGAGAACCATCAGAGGTAATACAATAGTGCAACCTAGTCACAAAGTTGTCAGTTGCAAGTTCAAGAGTTTTTCTTTTAATGCTTGCAAATGAGTCAGTTATGGACCTTTTGAGGCTAATAAGGTCTGTCGGTTTCTTCTTGAACACCAAATCTTTCATATGACTCTAAAGAAATAAATCAGATGGATTCAAATCTGGTGAATAAGGTGGCCAATGCAATGCACCAGGATAACTGTTTGGGTATTGATAGGCGATAACTCGGATTCCAAACACAGTGTTAATGGTGTCAAACACGCTGTCCGTTCTATGGTGTGGCATGTTCGCCACATAAATACCAATTTTTAACAATAAATATACAATCTTCGGTTGAATATGACACTTAGGGATACATTTTCAAAATGGCGTGGAACTGATACGAAACCAATTCCTTTTACGCCCTCTTCCACTGCATGCCTTCGTGGCGCCATCTAGTGAGACTCTGAGAAGTTATTTCAGTTAAAAGTTGTAGGTTAATTAAAAGTCACCCTGTAAATGTAAGGCTTTTAATATCTCAGAGCATTTTACATTCTCATCAAAAAATTTTTATGACTATTGTTGTCTGGAATAAAAACTTTTGTTCAAACTGACTATGACAGATTAGAAACTGTTTTACTAAATATATTTGCTCTCTTACAGAGAAATGCATCCGTTCCTGCAATTCTTACAAGCGATCTGAATAAAGACCTAGACTTAGTGTTGACACTTCACGACGACTCAGATCTGCAGCTTCTTTCTGATAATAGTTCTGCTTTGAACAAAGAAGACGAAGGGATTGGTAATCGGGTCGACGTGGGACCCAAATACAGCAGCGAACACCATGCATCTTCTTCATCTTCGTCGAATCTCAGATCCATATCCCTGACGAGCCACCAAGTGCCTGAAGCCAATGGTGCTTACCGGGCAGGTAACGAATTTTTGTTGTACCTACTTTAAATTATAAGTCTTTTTAAATTATAAGTCTTTTTGGCATGTATGTATTAACAAATATTATGGACACTGTATGAAGAAAATAAGCATTGAAATGGATTCTGCGCGAGAGTATTGCGAAATGATTTCATTCTCTTATTCATATATTTCCACAAACACTATTGTCACGTGCAAGGCAATAGCAAGAATTTCAACAGTCAATGCGGGTGTTTTAATAGCTGTCGTGCGACTGAACAAAAATAAATTAACAGGCTTTTCAACTCGTTATTGTTTCATTTCTCGTTCCTTTGATGGCAACGATTTGAATTGCTCTAGTTTTCGTTTTCTACAATACTATTCTACTGCCATGCTATGTTTTCTACCAGTAGAATGTCTATTTATTCTATATAGCTCTTGGAAAAGTATTAAAATGTAAAAATAAAGTTTATATTTTCTACCTTGCCTAGGTTAAGAATTAAGCACTTAATGCACTGGAGAGTTACATAAAATAAAATGATTTCAATATTAAGTAATACCGTAAATGAATTAAATTTAAAACATCAGGTACTTTTGCTGTAAATTTTATTTAAACTCCATTTAGCTTTCATGAAGGAATCAGTTGATTTTGTGGACACAGTAAATTCTTTTCTTGCTGATTTTTCTTACTTATATGCAACTAAGATAAAAAAATAACGTGTAAATGTATTGTCATATGCTAATCATCTCCCCATAACATTAATATGCGTAAATTGTTTTCGTTTTACAAGCAACTAATCGTGGTGAAACATTATTATTTGTCTTCAATATTTTATTGATTTGAAAAATTTCTAATTCAAATACGGTTCACGCAAAGATATATCATCCGACATTTCTGGATTAAATTTCACCAAATATATTTAACATAACAATCTCTTACAGAGCCCAGTTCACGTTCTGACCGAAGAGTAGATGACTCTAGAGCCAGGCCTGCTTCTACAACATCAGAAGACGTAAAAGTAGTTCGAGCCAGCAGCAGCAGACATGTATCAGCTTGGCTGGGCCGACCGTGGGCTCTTTCTGTGCTGGGGGTGTGCGGATTCCTCATTCTGGCCACACTCTACATTCTAGTCTTCCTCATGGTCAAAGCATGTGAAGGATCCCTCAAGAAAACCAACTGCTGCCTTGCTGGAACACAACTCGTAGCGCTGCTTTGTCTGTACCTGTCGGCTGCTCTGTACACTTGGAAGCCATCGGCACTTTTATGTGGACTGCAGAGACTGATGCCCAATGTCAGCCTCGCTTTCTGCTATGGAAGTCTGCTTCTGAAAGGTAATGCTTCAGAACGAAATCTGTAGATGTATAAGAAACAAATTAAATATTTATCTGTAGGAGTTTTTCACATTTGATTCATAATTTTATATTTACAGCAAAAGGGATTTTATAATGTCTCAAACTGCATGCCTCAGCTATTTGCTGCCTAAGATAATGCGTCAGAACCTAATCTGTATGTGCATAAAAAACAAAGTAAACCTCCTGCTGTAGGTCTACTATGAATCTATTATGAGTCAATTGATTCTACTACAAAATAAGACACATTGTATCATAAGTTGAATATGTATACCTTTTGCCAAACTGATTTTATAGTTTCGAGTCGCTTTTCCCTATTCTAAAAAGGGAAATTTTCCTCCTTTCCAGTATGTGGATTCTGATAAAGATATCGTGACTTCGAAATTAGTCACAATTGATGAATTAATAGAGGACAAATTGTCTGGCGCTAATTTAAGCCATGTTGAAGAAGATATTTCACCTTTCTTTAAAGTCCCAATGGACTCCATTGGAAAACTTCGAACTCATTTCTTTCGTCAAAAGAAAAGCTAAAACACATTCAATTAACTCAATTCGATTCATAATAATGTACTTAATACTTGCAGACAATCGTCCCGTCAGACGACGGTTAAAGATTATCCTAATTAAACGCCTACCTGCATGCACATAATTGTATAAGATATATATAATTAGTACTTAAGATATGCAATAGAGGTATGACTTTTCTCAGATTCATGATAAATGTTTAATTTTAAAATTTAATTGTTGATTTCCCTACTAAGTAGTAATATACAAGTACTAATTTAAGGCACTTTAAAATTAATACTTTTAAATCTATTTGCATGAGTAGCATTAAATTTGTAATAATTAAAGTTGTTTAATAAAATTTCGATTATATGTCTTTTCATCTGTACGTCGTTTTACGTCAGTTCCTTGAAAGACGTATAAACGGTTCTTTACTCTATTTTGATCATTTTTAAATGCCTAAAGTGTGCTATACGACGAAAACAACTTATAAAAATTTTATCAATGTATTTTTCTTCTCTTTGTAACGGTACTTTATTGTACGTAGAAATTTGAACCGAATCCTTTAACGAATTGACTCTTATGTTGGCATGTATGTGAACACGATAACCAAAAAACGCAACGAACTATATGAATGAAATTTGGTGAGTGGTTTTGACGCTAAAATATTAGATCTGGATCAAATGTTAGAGTCGGTTGATCAAAGAGGAGGCTTAGCTTCAGCTTAGTTATATTAACGTCCCGTTTTGAAAAAAATATTTGGGTCGGACCTCGTAATGTTGAACCGCGATCAGATGACGAGGACGACATATGAGCTATCACCCATTCTCCAAGCTTCCGCACCACACCAGCGAGAAGACGTTTGGCATTCTATATATGATTTCACGTTTTGAGCTTGGAACCCTCCGGCCCTAAAGCCGAGACCCTACCACTGGTCACCGCAGCCCAAAGAGAGGAGGCACTAAATACATTCTTGATCATCTTCATTATGAGACGAAGTTAAACACAAAAAATAATGTGGAGGTATACAAGAAAGTTGAAGGAAGAACACTCTTGATGGTTTTCCTAATGCTCAAAATTAGAGGTTTGAAGCAATCACCTCATAGTTGTAGTGCATGTCAGGATAAATTTTTGAATCGAATAAATACATTTTTGCATGAATTTCTGCTCGAAGAGTATTCAGCGATCCCATCGATGTGCGAAAATAATTTCGCTGCTTAAAATGCACATAAATAAAATCGTGCAATGAAATAGTATTTAATGGTGAATAAAAACAGTTTTTAAGCCACATTTTATTTAGCGTATAATGAAAAGTAGATTTTTCTTTTGTTATTTTCTCCTTTTTAGGCTTTAATTTATTATCATAAACACTATGGATTCTTGAAATCAGTTTTTCTCAAATTCAATACCAGGTGGCACCCCTTCTATGAATTCAAAATTTAATTAAATCAATCGATTAGATGATATTTATGTTCTGTGAATATTAAAGAATATATTTTTCATCGTGAATGCGTAAGTGTAGAAAATTTCGAAGCTCTAGCACATCGGGAACTGTATAAAAAATTAATTATTAAATTCCATCTGTACAAACATGAAACAAGCCAAGTTAAATAAAAATGTGCAGAGAAGGAATTTAAATAATTCAATATTTCTTAAATGGGAAATTCTAATTCCTCATTTATATTGAAAAATTTAACAGAGGCACTCACTGCCAATGTCGCCAACCCGTTTCGGCCAGTGGCGGATTTTGTCAATATGAGGCCACAGACGCAAAATTACTTTGAGGCCCCTACCTCCACCTAATGTCGCAAATTCACTGTCGGTTTAGCACTGCGATGCATGTCGAATAGGCTTTGAGGTCCCCTAGAATCTCGAGGCACGAGGCCAATAATTTATGACCATCCTGTAAAATGCGCGATTATATTTCCTAACTCGGTTGGGTGTAACGATCCAATAGTCGAAGGATGATTTTTAACCATTTCGTTTAATTTTTTTTTCTCGAATAAATTTTTATATAATGTTCACAATAACGTCGTTTACAGCATCCATATTTACAACGAAAATGCTTAAAGCAAAACAGATAAATTAGTTGAACGCGCGTCAAGCTCTACTTTGATCCTGAATCCCTCCGGTCGATTTCCTCTTGGTGGATTAATAATAATAATGATATTAATTACTTTCAAGAAAAAAGTAATTATGCTTTTGTGTTAATTATTTTCTTTTTGAAAAGTGAAAATTAGAGAGATCTAGAAAATTAATGCTAAATATTTAAATATTGTGAATATTGCAGTTTTTTTTTTTTTCGTTCAAGTTCATTGATAAATATTTAAATTAGTTCCTCTACAATCTGTCTATTATAGAAATAGGTACCGATCGAAACTCTGGCTTTTTCCGGTAGCTACAGAAACGAAAATTATATTCATTAAAAAGGCGTGATACGACAGAAATGATTTCGATCATTTGTCGCTAGTTATGTCAATAGGAATAAATTTTTTTGAGCATCAGCCATGGAAAATGGGATACATTTCACTGCTCAGGTATAAGACTAGTATCGAAATTATGCTGATACCAGCTACAGTAGTAGAAAATAACTGTAACATTCTCTTTTTATCTTAAATTTTGAATGAAAAATTCATGGTCACAAAAAAATGACAAAAATAATAAAATTTTCAATAAGGGTTTCCTGCTTGAGTTTATTTTCTCTTCATCGTGCAGGAAAATGGATGTAATAAATTATTCTAACAATTGAATTTTCTTTTCAGGCATGTACTTGAGAGCGCAGAACAGCTTGGGTCTGGGTGGAAGCGTGAATCGTTGCAATCAAATGTTAACCCTTTTATTCATCGTGGGAGTGCAAATTGCTTTGGAAACTCAGTGGTGGTTGGTTCATCCTCCAGCTCTTGCCACAGCAGTCTTCGAGTGCATGACGGGCAAGACAGAAATTTTGCAATCTCAAATTTACATTGCTTTCCTTCTTCTGATGGCAACAGCACTGGCTGTATCAACACGCAGGTTGGTATCTGTACAATATCTCTTCCTTTAGGTATACTAATCTTCAGATATGGATTACCCAACACGACTACTTGCGGCTGAAAAAAATAAAAGAAACATGAATCATATGACGGATAAAATCCCGCCAAATTTTATTTACTTTTTACCGATTTCAGTGGTTTCCAAATGAGGAATATCCTTTTGATACCAAAATGGAATTGAATTATTAAACTTTTTATAAAAAATACTTAAATTATATTATATACTTAATTATATTATTTACTTATAAATTATATACTTAAAGTCCCTTTTTAAGTAATACATGTATCTTGTGGTATCTGTATATTCGTTCTAAATGAGTATCTATAAGTCATATTTAAATAGCTTTTAGATTATTTTCATTCAAACTACATTTAAATACTTTAGAATTATATTCGGGCTTGTCTAACTGCGTATTATAACTCTCAGCAGAGCTTTACCCTAGCTGACAACTTCATTTGTCACTCACTGACTGTAGCAATATCAACTTTATGGAATTCTCGAAAATTGCATATGTTTTTTCTTCAGTCGAATTGCATTCTTAATTTTTCGATTTATAACATTGCTAATGTTTCTTTTTTGTTAATCGGTTTGCAAACAAGTGTCAGTCCACAATCCTTTAGATTTTAGTACATTACAAAACTTTTTAAAATATTTTGCAGGATTCCTTACAATCAGCCCGAAAGCAGAAGCCTCATTGCTACCACCCTGTCTTGCCTTGTGATCTTCTTGTCGTGGGATGTCGCTTGCTGGCTTTTACCAGATTCCAACAGTCGAAATATCGCAGCCCCATCGGCGCTGATGGCCACAGCACTTACCATACTGCTAGGTATCTTCGGTCCCCAGTTATTCGCTATCCACAAATACGGAGGATTCCCACACAAGCCTCTGTCATACGCTGATTCCCTGTCCACTGTTTTCACAATGTTCAAAGATCTTGACAACACTTCTACTAGTGGAACTACAGCACGAGGCAAAAAGAACGCCAAGACCCTGGAAACTCCTTTTGCAACAGAAATGGGGGAAGGAACTAGGAATCCTTTGTACAGTGATTATCAGTCTGCTTACCCGTGAATGCAAGATTCATACTGATCTTTAGAAAATGACCATATTTTGATGTGCAAATCTTGAAGAAACGATTACATCCAAAGCCAGTCACTTGGTTTTTCTATTATTCTGATTTACAAACACCACTTCAAAGACATTACTTTTTATGTGTTAAATCTGTGATGATAACGATTCAGGAGAATGCTTCATCTAACTTTTTTTATCGTTTATACTTAGCAGGGACTTTACGTAATTATCCACTGTTAGATCTAGTTGCAAATGGATTCTTCTATTAATCAATTTTCAACACATTTGCATCAAAAATCGCTTTTATACTTTTCATTTTATTCGTGATTGTGATCATTTGTTCTTATCATTTGGAGCTTTGAGAATGGACGAAATTATGTATTTTGAAAGTGAAAAAAATTACTTCAATAGAATTGCCTGGAAATACAATACTTGTTTCACACATGACCACATGTAAAAAATGTTTCGGGGCATATCGCCCTTCGCGTAGTTTGATTTTAATATCCGCGAAAGCAATAAAATGAACTCTCTGTCCCCTCTTCCCTAAATCTATGAAGATCATTTCTTCTATAAATAATTTATAGCTTTTCCTTGATATGTCTGTATTGGTATAGATGAAAATAATTTTTTTGGAATGCCTTGAATGCCTAAATTTGGATTTTGAAACAAAACGAAGGAAGATTTTTTTTAAAAATTTGATGTTGAATTTAATTATACTCAAAGAATTTATTTTCTTTCAAAAATTTTCTTTTGAATCATTTATATCATTCAATATAATTATTTAACTGAAAAAGTGCCTTAAAGAAACTTTTGTCAACTATTACAAAATAGATGAAAAACACTTATTTGGAACGGTTTCAAATCAAGATTTTTGAAACAAAATGGAAGAAAGAATTTTTAAACATGATATCAGATTCAAAAAGACTAAGAAATTACTTTCTTTCACGATTTTTCTCTCGAGCCATTCCTGTTATTCAAAATAAATTTTAATTGAAAGAAATGCCTTAAAATACTTGTGTCAACAACCAGAAATCTATCAAGCGCAATTTAACTACCATTCCTTTTATCAAGTACTAGTTCCATATGTTTGGCGCAGCATAGCCAAACCTTGTGCTTGCGCCATTAAACCCTAGAAACCAACTAACCATCAAGTGCTAGTTGCACGAAGGACATATATAAATTCACGAAGAAGCTTTTAATTAATGTAGTTTATTAATGGAACAGTTTCGGGCGGGATAAAAAATGAAGTTCAATGCCGAATGAACTTTTATGGTACTTGCGCTAAACTTCATTTAAGTTTTGTTATATTCCATCCGATGTTACAATCCGGTGAGTTGCCTAACGGAAGTTTAGGAATGTAAAATGTAACGTTCGCACAGGTGGTTGTTTTGTCCAAATAATTGCTCAACATTGTCACTTGTTATTTCGAACATTTTCGTGCTTTTCTATGTAGCAGTTTTTATGGAATGCAGAAATCAGAATTCTTAAGTGTGTGTTCATGTTACTTTTTTTTTGTTGTCGCACATCCAAAATGCAACCAAGCACCTATGGAACTTATGTGACAGTTACAGTTGCTTCTTGAAAAGAAAATGATTTTTTTCATCACTCTGAAGAAATATAACCTGTGCTAGTGTAACTATTTTCGTTTGCAGGTAATGGATTTTTTCAAGGGAAAAGCAGAGGCTTTATCTTTTTATATAAATAACGGCCTCAGCTCCTCTGCTAGGGAAATATTGTTGAAGTCTACACTTTTTAACTGAACTGTGAATTTCGTGGTTCTTCTTCTCATGTTTTAATTTCTTGTACGTGTCATTGTGAGTGTGTATTTATTTATAAAATATGATGAAGTTCCTGAACGAAGATATATTCGAAAATTCAGCACTCCATTACCAGCGAACATATTGATATGTCAGTTTTCTTTTATGTGAGTGCAAGTGTATTTTTGTATTAAACATTTTTTTAATAAAATGTTTTTGTAAGTTTTTCTGAGTCGATTATTACTTGACTTTTTTCATGTTTGTAGACTTCTTGTCTGTAAAGATGGAGTTTTGTAATCAATTTTTCATCATCCACATCCTGATTACGTGTTCCCGATGACAATACTATATTTTAATAATTTCGGAACTTAATTGCAGTTAATTGATTAATTTCAATTAACCCTGTGAGCTATGGTATAGTTGCAAGTTAAACAATGCCGGAACTTTCTACCCAAACAAGATAGGTGACAAACATCGCGCTTCTTATTTATTTTTCGCAGAAAAATGAGTGGAACAGCTTCCGGTGAGCTCCCCCCCTTGCGCTTCTTATTTATTTTTCGCAGAAAAATGAGTGGAACAGCTTCCGGTGAGCTCCCCCCCCCCTTGCATGTGAGAGGCGTTATCTGATAGACAATTTGAGAAATATTGATTACAAAATTCCATAATATTTGTAATAATAAATTAAGAAATGTATTTAGAAATTAAAAAGTAGAAAAATAAAATAGTTTCAATCTTCTCAAGCAATAAAGGTAAAATTTTAAATAGTTATGTATTCCGTATTAATTGTTTAACAACCAGGATACCGAGCGAACAAGATGGTCTTCAAAGGCAGTTGGTTAGAAATGTATTAAAATTATAAACATAAGCTACCATAAGCAGAATAATGGTTTGCAAAGTAAACTTGCTGATGTGGCAGATCAACAGATTCATAGATGATATTATGCCCATGTCTTGAATTAAGTGTTAACTGAAACAAAATGCTGTGTTAATGCAGTTTCTTTTTTTAATTTTCTCCAGAATCTAGCAATTTTTGTAAGAACTTTACTTTCAGTTTGGCTTTGAAAATATCCAAAATAACAGTATGCTCCTTATGCACCCAGCAAAAAATTAATTAAAAATTGTATTTATATCTTACTTTCCCAATAATATGTAGATTAGAGTTGCTGAATTTGAACTAGCTCCTGGAATGGATTGGCATCAAAACTTAAATTCTATTAAATATTTGGGCCTTAAAATATGCAAATTAGGTTCTGAAGACATAAATGTAGTATATGATATTATTTTTGTGAGAAAAAACTTGGTGGTTGCAGTTAGAGAACATCAATTAAATATTTTAACAAAAGACTAACAATCCTTACGCTGTTATAAAAAGAAGTAGTAAAATATGTTATTATATCCTCAGATAAGAAAACTGCAACTTACTTCAGTAATTTTATTAAAATAGTTTAAAGGTAAGGTTAGAGGGAATTTTATTTCGTCTAAAAGTTGCTTAAATTGGACCACAAACAGTTACCTAAATTGGGCTGTTTAAATCAATAAGACTACAATCTAAAACTAGAGAAAGTTATAATCTGTTGTAGTCATCATAAATTCGAAGTGGAACAGCCAAAGCAAAAAACCACACAAGCACAACTGTATACAATAAAGTAGAATAGACTTAGTAGTCTAGAATATTCTTATATTTTATGTTTTCCGCCATTACCAAAATCACTTTTGAATACCCATAACTTGTCCCCCACGTACCCCCAGGGGTATGCGTACCACAGGTTGGGAACCTCTGATCTAGAAAAAGTCATTTGATACTAATAAAATTTGAATTCAGATCATATATACTCAACTCTTAATTTCAGCTCTAATTTTTTTTATTTCTAATTAGTAATTTATGTACTATACACTATACATAGTGAGAAGCAAATAAATTATCTTCGTTATTATGCACTAAACGAAAGCCTCTGTTCAATAGCTGCAATAAGACATAGATTTTCTTTTATTTTCTTTCTTTTAGACAATATGTGCAATTTGTAATTTATTTGGTGATACATTTATTTTGTTGTGTACAGTATTTTTCATGAATATAGTGTTGGAAAAATTAATTATATTCTAATTAAAAAGTGTAAGTGAAACAATTTCACTTACCTCATTTCTCGGTAGAATGCGAAGTGCGTCTGCATAGCAGATTCAAGTCATCTAAATAAAAGGCTTATTATTTAATCCATTTTTGACCACAGAGTGGGAACTAGAGCACTGCCTTTTGAGAGATAATGAAATTTATTAAGCGAAGCACATCACGGCACATACACACGAAAGAGGAACAGAATACAATTATGCAGAGTTACAAGGAAGTTCAAGTAGAGGTATGAGTTCAGAGTTCAGACCGGAGTTTAAGCGATGCCATCTGTTGGCGTACAGAAGAGTTGTCATAGTTTCTTATTCTGGAAAAACACATATATGCAACATATAGTTCATTAAAGTATTTTTTAAGAATACATAATTTTTATTAAACGTGTTTAATAAATCAGAAAATATGCTGAATTTGTGTATAAAAATATTTGCGGGAATGTAGTTTTTCCGAGTAGGGGTTTTATGGAAGGGATGAAAAATTAATGAAAATGTATCACGTAAGTGGGGGGGCAGCTTTGCCAGTTCCGCCAAGAGCGCAGAATCACCTCGTTACGGCTCTGCTCCTCACATCGATCATCGTGTAAAGCAATTGCAAATACAGCATTTCATAGATGCACGGATGATCAGCCGTCATTTTCCAACCGCATGGCCTCCTCGTTCGCTAGATATCACCCCCTGCGATTTTTGGTTGTGGGGTATCCTGAAGGACAATATCTACCTTAAAAGGCCAGCATCTCTGCCAGATCTGAAGGACAGCAATCGGCGCCATGTTCTTGATATTCCATTAACAATTAATAAAATTTTACAAAAGTTATTAAATTAAGAATTAATTAAAAATTCATTAAAACTTTTTGCATTATACAGAATGGCGCATATGCAGCAAATTCTAATAAATACAAATACTAACCATAGAAAACTACAAAACATTAATGTGTAAATTACACTTATTCTTAATGAATATAATTCAAATAAAACATGCCATTTAATTAAATTTGGCAAAAAAGAACTGGATAAGAGAATTATAGCACTTGCTAAAAAAACTAAAATAAAAACCAGTAATTTAAATTATACTTACATTTTCCTTACTATTAAATTTCATAAAAATCCATTAAAATTCAGATTTGTTACTTGTAGCACTTTTAGCTACAATTATCGTTTTAGTAAATTTTTCCTTAAAATTCTAAAAATTATTCTTAATAAAATAAAAAAAGAAGAGAACTGCGTTATTAATAGTCATGCTTAAATTTTTAATTTTCTTAAAGAAAAGAAAATATATAACATTAATACATTTCATTTTGAAAATCTTTTTACTAGCCTCCCACATAATAAATTAATTGAAGCCTGCTCAAATGTATATGATTTATACCTTAATAATGATTTAATAAAAAAAAAATAAATGGTTGGAAATTTGTAGAGTAAATATTTGTGAAAATTACCTCTTTAATGGAATTGACTATTATAAGCAGGTTTTAGGAATTCCTATGGGTTGTTGTTTTTCTAGTGCATTGGCTAACATATTTCTTCACTCATATGAGACAGAACTTACTAAAAATGAACTTATTTATTGTTATCGTTACATTGATGACCTTTTAATGTTTAATTATAACAGTCTTAACTCCATTTATAATTGCTATCCAGAAGGGCTTAAATTAAACAAAACTAATAATGAATTAAACAAATGCAAATTTTTGGATCTGGAAATTGAAATTTTAAATTCAGGAATCTCTCTTGGCATTTACGATAAAAGAAAAGAATTTAATTTTAAAGCAATAATACTTTGTGATTTTCAGACAAACCTTCACTATAGAATTATTAAAAATTCTTTTTTCTCAAATTAATAGAATAAAAAACATTTGTAATAACCACTCAACTTTTGTTAAAGCTTTCGATAATTTAAAAAATATTTTAAAAGATAACGGTTACCCAAATAATTTCTTTAATGTTAATAGCTTATTTAAAAAGTTTGAAAAGCTTTTATTCTTCTGGTTGTAGTTAGATTTTTGTCTACATAAATGGAGCTAGGTGTCCCAGAGACCAATTTTAATTTGCAGCGAAGTTGCAACAATCTTGCTCTGCAAATCTGCAAGCTTGCAAAAAATTTGACGCGGCAAGAGTGCAAGCTTGAAACAAGTTAACGCGATGGAGTTAGTCACCACGCGTCAAACTTGTCACAAGCTTTGCCGCGTCAAACTCATTGCCAACTATAGAGAAGAACATAGTACGAAGCATATAGCAAGAACAGAGTACGAAGACAACGTCGGATTCGAAGCCCGACATACCTTTTCCTAAACCTGTCGTCGTAACCATTCAGGCAGCTAGACTCTGAGAGGAGAAGATAGATTGCGCTAATAGATCGCGCATACGATTTATTTTAAACTGTTTTCTTGATTTCATTAATTTTTGAAATTTTGCGTTGAGAATATGATTTGAAGTCAAAGAGAGGACGATTTTCGCTAATAACTACGTTTTGCTAGTAGAATAAATTATGATATTAGTGTTCAAAAGAAATTACCTTTAAAATGGGACAAAATGCAAGTTATTATTTTTCAACAAACATTGACTGTTCTTTAGGTTTAATTTTGTTTATAAACGTTAAAATTTCAACATTACGGAAAAGGAGATATAGTTTTCTTTAAAGTGAGAGTTCTATATTTAGTAGAAAGATGGAAAATGTTTCAAAATTTTTTTTTATAAAAAAGGTGTTTTTTCACAAATTATCATTGATTTATTGAATTAATAAAAAGAAGGACAGTATAGGAGATTATTATTAAAAATCGGATGTTTTTTAAAACAGACAAAGATTATCTGTAAATGTTCTATCATCTTTGCAGCAAACTTGTTTTGCAATCGTGGTGTGAATTTCGCCATGACATCTTCACAGCAAACTTGTTTTGCAAGTGGGTTGGTCAATTATGCTTTGTTACTTTGCAGGAAGTTCGTTTCAAAGTTGACACATCAAATTTGTCATGACAAGCTAATATCTAGAAAAATCAAACTTGCTGCAAGTGTACATGCTATCTGGGGTGCTAGCCTCCAATATTTTTTCTACCTTTGTTCTCGTTTCTACCTTTGTCTGTTCTCAACTCATTTTCTTGCTTCTATCTCGGCCGAGGGGGAATTATTTTTTTACATTCTCAAGTATCTATTGTATTTGTTATAAAGATTTTTATTATGCTTTTTCTTTTTTTCAAATGGATTATTTCTTATATTTCAATTAATGGACATATTCAGGCCACAGGGGGTATAATCTTGACTTTGTAAGTCTTACTTTCGACAGAAAATTTGTCTATATTAAAACTCCGATGGCGGGTGGCTCTTTGAAAAAGTTCGCCATTTGGGTTCTCTTCCATTTTGATTGTATTTTCTTTTATTTTCTAATTTTTTCTTTTATGTGTTCTAACCCAGATAGCACGTAAGTTTACAGCAAGTTTGATTTTGACTTGTCATGGCAAAATTTGACGCGTCAAACTTGAATCGAACTTGTAGCAAGTTCGCTGTGACAACTAGCGCCACCCTCGCTTGCAACGCATTTGCTGCAAGTTCGATGTGACAAATAGCGCCACCTCCTTTGCAAATCAAACTTGCAGCAAGTTTACAAAACAAGCTTCAATTATCTTTGTCTCTGTTTTAAAAAAAAAACATCCTATTTTTAATAGTATCTCCTAGACCGCCCTTCTTTTTATTAATTCAATAAATCAATGATAATTTGTGAAAAAATAACTTTTTTATAAAAAAAAATTTGAAACATCTTCCATCTTTTTACTAAATATATCACTCGCACTTTAAAGAAAAGTATATCGCCTTTTTCTTAATGTTGAAATTTTAACGTTTATAATCAAAAATAAATCTAAAAAACAGTGTAAGTTTTTGTAAAAAACAGTGTTTGTTGAAAAATAATAACTAGAAAATCGCTCTCTCTCTCTTTGACTTCAAATCATATTCTCAACTCAAAAAATTAATGAAATCCAGAAAATAGTTTAAAATAAATCGTATACGAATCGAATCGAACGATGTATTAGCGAAATCGATCTTCTCCTCTCGTAGTCAAGCTGGCGAAGTGGTATCAACGCCTGGCTACTAAGCAGTAGGTCGCGAGTTCTGTCTCAGGTTGTGTTTCATACTCTGTTTTTGCTATAATTTGCAATAAGTTTGCACGGCAAGCTTGCTGCAAGTTCGTTTCATGGTGACTTCGAAGCTTTCGTTAACTTGCTGCAAGCTTGCACTCTTGTCATGACAAATTTGTAGCAAGCTTGCTGCAAACTAAAATTGCTATCTGGGAACTATTCTAATTATTAGGGAATTTTTATTGTTTAATTCCATGGTGATTGGTTGCCCAGATAGCAATTTTAGTTTGCAGCAATCTTGCTCTGCAAATCTGCAAGCTTGCAATAAATTTGACGCTACAAGAGTGCAAGCTTGAAAGAAGTTTGCAGCACGTTAACGCAAACGAGATAGTCAGCACGCGTCAAATTTCCCACAAGCTTGTCACATCAAACTCATTGCAAAAACAGAGTAATGAAACACTCGGATTAGAACTATGACCTTCCAAGGCTTCTAAAACTGGGACGCTTCCAACCACTGGACAGCTAGACTGAGAGGAGGCATAGATTGCGTTAATTCATCTTCATCTATATCATTTAAATTGTTTTCTGATTTCACACGAAAAAAAATCTGAGTTGAGAATATGGTTTGAAGTCAAAGAAGGGATGATTTCTTTGCTAACTACAAGCTTTACAGAATAAATTATGAAATTAGAGTTCAAAAGTAATATTTTAAAGGAATAAGTATTATTTTTCAACAAACATTGACTGTTTTTAGGTTTAATTTGCTTATAAACGTTAAAAAATTTCAACATCAAGAAAAGTACATATAGTTTTCTCTTTTAAAGTGAGTTCTGTATTTAGTAAAAGATGGAAAATGTTTAAATTTCAAAAAAGTTAGGTTTCTTCACAAATTATCATTTACGATGACGGTCTAGATGCATTACTAAAAAATCGGATGTTTTGAAAACAGAGACAAAGATTACCTATAAGTGTGCTATCATCTTAGCAAAACTTACTTTGCAATCGTGGTGCGAAATCATGCATATCTTCACAGCAAACTTGCTTTTGCGCGAGGTATGATCGCTCGGTTAGTTTCGCAGCAAAGTTTCAGCAAATATCGACGGTGCCGACCCGCTACGAAAGATAGATTATCAATTAAAATCAAACTTGCTGCAAATGTATGTGCTATCTGGGTGATTAAATTTGTAAAAATTCTATGCTGGTAATTACTGGATGCGTACAAGGCGCAAAAAAGGTGTATTGCTATCATTATTGTTTACTTCTTCGTTTCTTATATATTAAAATTGCTTTGACAAACAAAGACCTTGGGAGAAGGTCCAGAGCTAGTGTCATTTTATTTCTAGTAATGTGCAAGCTTTTTTATTGAATATTGATTAAAATAATATATCTTTGATTAAATAAGATGAATGGTTACATACATAATGATAGTTCAGGCCAGATTAGAGTCCTACAGTGCTCATTACTAACTACCATGGCCCACTTCCTATCAGTGGCCTAAAAAAGAATGAAGTTGGTCTCAGTGGGATCCAAGTCTGTCTGTTACTAAGAAAATTGCTCGTCGCCGTCCTCTTCCTAGCCTTCCAAAAATCTCCTGTCTTCTTCCTTCCCTGCACCTCTTGGCCTCCTCTCGTCCTCCTGGGAATGTCCAGAAAACATCTCCGCAACCACGTCAATTTTTTTAAGTGACACCTCAGCGAGCCCTTATTGGCTCCTCTTACCTTTCTCCTCCTGGGTTGTCCTTCGTCGCCAAGTGCTCTGTACTGAGATAATTGTCTTTTCATCACGTCCACTAAAGAGCAGACCGAGGGTCAGACTCAAATCCACAGCTCCCTTTATATGTTTTAATGAGGACTTCCTGCCGAGGCACCATCAGTCCCCAGACCCATGCAGGGAAAAGCTACTGCCACGATCTGGGGATCTAGGGGATCTTGCTCCTTAAGACGAGTTTCACTTGTGAAACTTTATGCTACTGTCATATAAACAAGGAAGCCTTTATGCCTATTATTTACTATTTACAAAATATATACAAGAAATACTCTTTTCAGCCGTTAAACCTGCTTTTAAAAGAGTCTACATAAAGCTTAATGGATTTTCCCGGTCTATGGAATAATCGTGTATCTGAATGGTTGGAAGTGCAAGACTCCTACGCACCAACCTTGATTTCTATTCCCCTCATTTGACCTTTTTTTAACCAGACCAAGGGTTATGGATCAGTTTCACTTTAAATGGTTGTCCATCTAAATAATGATGAGTTTCTTAACGCGTAGATAATCCATTTTTTTTTTTCCGTAGCACAATAACCAATTCTGCCTTACAATTTTCTGCAATTGTAAGTGGCTGATAGGGTGTTTTCTCCTTTTCGTCCCTTTTGACAATACGACTCCCCGTACCGGATTGACGAGTCCACTTGAATAATATTTAGAATAGTCGGAGCGTGAAGAACCGGCCTTTCAACAAGTTTACCCTTAATTGTGTCGAAAGCCTTTTATATCTGCGTCTGCTATCTGTTCTTTATTTTTCCTCTCAGGCGTTTTGTCGTGTTGTTCACGATTTTCAAGTGTAGTCTTGATATATCGACTATAATACCCTCTATCATCTACCCACTAATTTCCGTTTTGTTTTCGGAGCACTACAATAGCTTGAATTTTGCTTCCATTTGGACCCCTGATTCCATTTCCTACCACACATGTCCAATGGAGGTAATTTTACAGTTCTTACGGGCCCAAGCTACTTTGCGGTTTAATTTTAATATGTTTCCGATTTCCTTAGCATCACATCTTGGGTGTTTACATAAATTGTCTAGTGAATTTGAAAAGATAGTTACGTCGTCTAGATAAGGTCATCCCCGCATCCTTAAATCATCTCCGCCATAACGAGAACGTGAAGGGCGCCGACCAACCGAAAGGCATTGTTTTAGGAATATAACATCCAAAGTTGTAAGCGTAACCAGCATATCTCTTTGCTGTGAGAGGTAGCTGCTAGTAAATGTAAGTCTAGACAGAAATATAATCACATGGCAGCCACTCTTTCGACTCACTCTTTCAATATTCGGGAAGCGGGAAATATTGGTCTTCGCGTTTTCAATTCTCCGGTGGGTCGATACATGGCCGCGGCTCGCGTCCGATCGTTTCTACTCAACCATTGGCGAGATAATCTGATTCGCCACCACAACTCCTAGATCCAACATGACCCCGCAGTTCCAAATTCTTCATTTTGACGCGGAGGTTCGATAAGGTTTGCAGCGTATCGGTTTGTCGCTAATCAATTCAATGTCATGTTCATCAGATCATTTTCCGTTCATTTGAGAATACTTCCCGGTGTTGATTCAAACTTTCCTCAACTTTAAGTGTCTTCTTCCGTGGTGCACACCCCAATTCGCTTGCCTGAATTATCTCCTTTCCAAATTTATTTCGGTATGGTGAGTCTTCGGGTATAATCTATTTCCAAGTCATTTTCTCCTCGACTCTCTTTCTTTATCAGTTAACAACAAATTAACTTCGCCCCGTTTATAATGTTTGCCTAACATGTTATGTGATAAATTTGTGATTTCTCTTATCTAAACTTTTCACAATATAATTTCAGTCCGCATACTTTTGATTCATCTATCACACCTGGTCCTGCACTTGGCAGCTTCACGGTAAATTTATTTCATATTTTAGTTGCTAGTATCAAAACCTGGTCCCCTATTTTGGGCCTCGACGCCTTTATTAAAATTAAGTTTTATTTGCTTCGGTTGACGCTTTCTCCCATCGCCAGCTCTTATATTTTTAACCACTTAAGAGTTCAAATACGTATTCAGTTACCAATGAATTCTTCTTCGTTCTGCCCATTTTTTCAAAAAAAAAGAAGGCTTTCTTGGGGTTCGAGATTGTCCGTGACTAATTCAAAGGGCTAGCCAGCAGTGTCATGATTCATCACTACTGTGCGCAACGCTAGTAATGCGGCCGGCAAATTCTTCTCCCAATCTCGCGCATTTTCCAGGCATATTACTTTTAGTAAGCGTTTTACTGTCCTGTGGAAACGTTCTATAGGGTTACTCTCGGGGTGGTGCACGGACGAGTGCCTAACCTTTATTCCAAATTTTTCCAAAAAGGTGGACGTGAGGTTACTTGTAAAACAGGATCCGAGATCGCAGGACACCTCACGCGGAAAACCAAATCTACTAAACGTCAACAGCAACGCCTCCACAATAGATTCAGATTTTATGTCTTTCAAGGGAATCGCGTCCGGGTACTTTGAGGCAAGACACATCACCGTAAATAGATATCTATTCTCTTTTTCTGATTCTGGCAACGGTCCCGTAATATCACAATTTAATTTAGTAAATATTTCCGATATTATGGGTACTAATTTTAACGGAGCCTTTTTTTTTCTCCCATGCGTGCCCAATGCGTTGGCACGGATCGCAGCACCTAACATAATTTTCCGTTTCTTTGATTATATTTGGCCAAAAGAAATTCCTCAATAATCTGTCCTTCGTTTTCGTTATACCTACGTGCGTTCCAGATTCGTTATGGCACAACTTAAGGATCTTTTCTCTAAGCTCTTCGGGTATTACTAACTGTTTACGAATCCCTTCTTTCTTATCGGGTGCAATTCTAAACAGCACTCCTTTATCTACCTGGAATTCGGAATTCTCTTCTCCGGCCTTGTCGAAAAGACCTTCCAAACAGGGGTCATTAATCTGTTTCCCTCGAAACTCGTCTCCCTTGATGTTAGCTAAATTAGTATTGTTGTCCACTTCGGCTGGGGGTAGAATTTCCGTTCCCTCCCCGTCGTTCAAAGAGTTGTTCCCTCCGTCTTTCTCGCACTTATCAATGCCTATTGTTGAACTCCCCTCTTCTACAACCCTTCCTTTTGTGCTGTCTAAAAATCCGGCTTCTTTTTCGGTCCGAGCTGCTTTCGTTTGGCTTCGTGTCACAACAAGATTTATTAGCTCCGGAGAATAGGGATTTTTCTTAATCGCATCGATCAATTCCTGGGTTTTATTTCCTAATAAATAATGTTTCATTTCCACGCTAGGATCTAAAACTGCGGCTTTTGTTTTTAGTCTTACTCCGTCGATTTCCAAGTCAATTTCGGCTAAAGCTAGGCATGTGTGTTCATTAGTTAACGCTTGGCGCGCCCACACGTAATCGCCAGTTAAATCCGATTCTTTTACATTTTTAAATGAGATCAGATCCACACTACTTCCGGTGTCACGTAACACTTTCATTTCTTCACCAAAGATTTTCCCTACTTTAAGGTATGGTTTAAAAACTTCATGAAATTCTCCTTTCGCGGACAATTTATTTATCTGCTCTGGTTTCCTTAATTCTGGGCACGAAGGCCTTAAATGCGATAGTGATCCACAGGAATAACAAGCCGGTTTTTTCCTGCGATCGAATTGTTCTGATCTCCGGGCTTCGTCGCTTTTAGTGCGTTGTCGCCAATTACTTGATTTTGTACCTTCTTGATTTTTTTCCCCTTCCTTTCCGTTTTTCCGGAACGAATTCGTTCGTTTAAAGGAAGGTTTGTCGAACGGTTTATTTTGCTGCGGTTTCCTTAGCGTTTTCCTGGCTAATTCGTATTGATCAAAGTTTGAGGGTACGACATACGGATCATTCATCTGTCCCCATTTGTCTACAAAATGTGTTTTTATCTCAGGACTTGCTCTACGTTTAATCTGATCCGCGATCATCAAATCTTTTAATTTTTCAAAAGTGTCTACTTCCGCCCCTTCCAACCAACCATTAAAGTAAGAGTTTAATTTTCTATTATTCTTGATATTTCGGCAGACTCACTCCGGTCAGTTGTGGAAAATATGGTTCTGCGATTAGTGCACATTGTTGAACATGAAGGGGGACATATTGAGCAGTTCTAATGCTACTTTTTTATATTATTTAACATTTATAAAACATATTAAATGTTTTTCTGTTTACAGCGCCACCAATCGGTTGTTTTTTTTTGTACTATTTTTTCTTTCTTTAATAAATATCAAGCGCATTATTTGAATTATCATCTGTAGTTCAAATATTTCAAATATTTTATCTCATTTGAACCAATATAACGCATTCTAGAGCCCTCTGAAGTGGGAAACTTATTTCTTGCTAACCCTGTATATTACGATACATTTAGGAATTCTTTTTATGTATATACAAAGAATTCCTAAGTGTATCGTAATCGATCGGCAATGGATAACTGCAATTGTAACTGATGTTAAGGCAGGGAAATTTGAAGAATAACAAACGCACGCCGACATACATTTCTTTAGAGGATTTGTTTCAATAAGCCTGACAAGGTCCGAGTTTCGTCGAAAGGTGGTGAGTATGTAATTTTCATTAAGAATAAGGTGGAGTGCATACTAATAGGTTTCTCCTTTTTGAGAGAGGGTGACACTGTAACTAAGACATTATAGTGAAAATACTTTTTTGTCGGATCTTCGACGGAATTTCCTAAAAAGCCATTGTTGTTATAATAAGATTATCAGCTCGATCGGATAACGTTAATTGGTATTATAAAACAACTATTATTCTCAAAAAATCTTTGGTTTCCGCTGGTTAATTAAGACTCGTTTATGATAGGAAGGTGTTTTTTAAAATTTGTGCAGAATGTACCTGGCTTCAATTTTCAAGGCCTGCAACTTGATTTGACAAATGAACATATCTGGAGATATGTCGGGTTTTCTGGATCGCACCCGAAAAAATCGACTTTTTAAAATAACATTTGCAACAAACATTACCTAAACGGAACAATAAGATGAATGCAACTAAAATAATATAAATTTATAAATGCTGAGTTTTTAATTTTGTCCTTATTGAATACTTAAATGATGTTGTGATCCGTTTTTTTTTATATCACTGGTGAAACAATTTTCTTATAAAGAAAAAAAAAATTATAATTTGAGAAACACCTGATGTTTTCAAAACGTTTGTTTTCAATATTAAAATCAATTAAAACAATAACTAGATTTGGTAAAATTATTTAAATGAAATAATTGCTTGAGCTTAGTGTGTGCAAATGCAGTAAAACATTGTTTATATATCTTTCAAGGAACTCGCGTAAAACTATATGAAATAAAAGATATATAATCGGAATTTTACTTAACTTTGATTATTACAAATTTGAAGCAAATTCATTTAAAGTATAAATACCAAATTTTTTTTTAAAGATGGTACTGGTATAATACTACATAATGGAATCAATAATTAAATATTATTTTTAAACATTTATCATAAAAGTGAGAAAAATCATACTTATGTTATATATCTTGAGTACTAATTATTCATATCTTATTTGATTTATGTGCATGCAGGTAAGCATTTAATTAAGAAAATCTAACCTTCGGTGATTGTCTGTGAATATTAAATACTTCATTATGAATCCAATTAATTTCATAGAATGTTTTTTCACTTTTCGTTTGACAAAAGAAATAAGTTGAAAGTTTTTCAAATGAGGGTAAAACCAAAGTGTATGGTACATCTCTCGCCAAGCTGGCGCCAAATCATGAAAAATTCGCCAAACGTCAGCCATGTTACCACATTTACCATGTTATCGTCTGCCATTGGGTTATCACATTTGGTGATTTTTTGCCAAAAAAAAATTCAAGTTTGGCACCGAATCCGTACACTTTGGTTGGGCCCAAATGACTCCATTGTATCTTTAAAGAAAGGTGGAATAACTTATCAGCACCAGACAATTTGTCTTCTATTAATTCGTCAATTGTGACTAATTTCAAAGTCAAGATATCTTTATTACGGTTCATATATGTGAAAGGAGTAAATTTTAACATTTTAGAATAGGTTAAAATGACATAAATTGGAGTACTTTGTTATTACAATGAACAAATGAATCGGGACTATGATGAAATGACAAATCAATGAGACACATATAAACAGTGCTTTACTGTATACTCAAACTTTCCAATAAGATTTATTGATCAGTTGAAATATTCTATACCAAAAACTCCAGTCAGAGAAAACTAAATGAAATTCTAAATTTCATTGTTTCCTGGGTAAAAATATCATAGTTGGAGAATACTGCAAGAAACTGAGTTAAAAATTGATAAATGAATAATAAGAATGCACTTTGTTTATTAAATTCGTCCTTATAATTTTTTTTTTGTTCAGTTTGAACAGTGCATAATAAACTACACCCAGCTGACCCCACCAAATGCAGAGCAGAAGCTTGGAACCATGGATATTCAGCTTTGCCAATGATGTTGATCCATGGCCTGGCTTACCCTACGATTTTCTATGCTTAGGGTTATCCTAGTGTATCCATTTTCATCGCCAGTCACAATACGATGCAAAAAATCTTTCCTTTTCTGCTTTTGAAGCATCTGTTAACCCATGAAAAGACGTTCAATGTGTCTCAGCTTCAACTGGTACGGCACCCAGTGACATTGCTTTTGAATCATTCTTAATGCTTTCAAACATTTCGAAATTGCTATACACAGTTTGTTAGATTACTCTATTTTTCTGTACGTTTGATGTATTTCAATAAAATTTATGTTGGTTTGAGTGAAATGAATCATTACGTATTTGTTGAAAAGTGCCCCATGTCCTGTTGAAATGCATAATTTCACCTTTTAATTATGACCAGGAACTCTGATACAAACTGAGCAGCTGCCTAAGTTTCTGTTGTAACCAATGATGCTAAATACTGAAATAAAAGATATATACTTTCTACAAAAATGAGGTTATATTAAAAATTGTTGAAAGGTGCCCCCTTCTTCCCTATTTGTGTTATGTATTAGGAATTTCTACCATTTGGTCATACTGTGTAAAGAATGTTTGGGTGGTTTGAGAGAAACAATTCGTCGAAAACAACCTGAATTGTAGCAAAATATTTCGTGTGTTTTGAACTACTAATATATAATGTGCCATATCATGGTGACTGTATTATTTTTTTAATTGTAGTCAAAAAGTTTAACAATACACGATTCCACAAATTCTGTATTCACCTGGTATGGCATGATGCGACCTTTTCTTGAAACTGCATCTTCATGTTCTCCTTTTGATTTTATTGATGTGAAAAAGAAAATGCAGTGTGAATTTTTTGAGGGGCTTCACAAAAACGCCTTTAAGGCATATTTTGAGAATTGAAAAGAATGTTGGCAGAAAGATTTAATAAATATTGACCCATAATTGATCCCTTTGTTTTATGATAGAATACCCAATATATTATATGATCACAGTTGTATTATGTTTCTGTGTTTTTACCTTCTTTCTTTAATTAATTTTTTTGATGTTTTATTTTGTAAATATTTTTGGCAACATTTTTGTTCCTTCTGAGGATTTTACATTTGAATTTATTGAGTAAAAATAAATAAATATCATTGAATCGCACATTTTCTGCAAATTCCTTTTATCAAAATCCCTTGCTAGCTAAAATCATTTCATTTTCCTTCCAGCTCTCAAGAACTTGACGTCTATAAACTACAAACTTTTGGCATTTAGGGGATAACAACTTCTGTTGTGATAAATCCCACTATATTTCAATTCAAAGTTCAGTAAATAAGTTGTGCTGCTTATGTGTCACCGGTATTCTCAATTTTCAGTCTTGTTAAACAACAAGTGAAATTTTTAAAAGGTGTACATTCCATAGTTGTTAACTACTAGGAAAGCCAATAGTCCGGATGAAGAAGTTAGTAGCCAAACACAGCTAGTATAATATATTTCAGCTTATTCACAAAAGTTATTAAATTATTTAAGGATTTTTCATGTGTTTATAACAATAGAGATACAGTAGAACCTCGATTATCCGAGCTAATTGGGACCACTAGTACTTCAGGTATCGGAAATCTCGGTTAATAGAAACTGTGTATAAAAACTCGCCATGCTCGCGAATTTCACATCTTTTAAAATAAAAAAAAAACATAAACATAAATGATAAAACTAAACATATATAAAGTTAAGTTTCACAACTCAACAAATTTAAAAAGGAAATCAACTACTAGTAGTAAATTTCAAAAACCAAATTGAAATTTTTTTTAACTATACCAAGTTAAATATTGAGATGCATTTTCAAAAATAACGCAAATCTCAAGAAAATATTGTATTTTTAAAATTTAATATACATTTATTTGTTAAATTTACATTATTTTTTAAAATAGTCTGTTACCTTTTGCTGCAAAAGTCCAGAATTTTTATCTGTGGCTGCCCGATCACGCCAATTTTTGAGCAACAGAAGATCTATCAGCGTAACATCGCTTCTTTGCTCGAAATATTTTAGGACAGTTGTTAGTGCTTGAACACCTTCAGTATGACTTATAGTCCTTAAATCCTCAAAGTCCTGGTCCTCATGTATAATCAACGGCGTGTATAATTTCTTCATCATTACGGATTTGAAAACTTGGATGTGTTAGTTTTCAACATCCAGCCACTTGAAAATGTCCTCTTCCAAAACTTCTTCATGCCCTTCAATGCCACTGATAATCTCAAAAAGTTCTCCGTCTGTTGGAGGGTTTTCGGTCTGCTGGGATTCATCCTCTCTCCTCTTTTGAACAATTATTTTGTGGAATGATTTTCGAATCGTAGCTGCTTTTACTAATTGCCGTGCCTGGGCAATCATGGTACTGGATTATGTCTTTCACATTTTTTTCAGAACTTCATATAGATTTTCTTTGCATTCAAGAATATGAGTGATAAGTTTCTTTTTGTAATGTCTCTTCATTGCTTCAATCACCCCTAACAAGCATTGTTCGCTGTTGACTTCTCAGGGTGCAATGTTTCTTGGAAGTTGAGTGCTTTGAGAAGAGCCTGTAGCACGGATAGTGAACTAAAATGTGTGGTCTTTTTCAGGGCTCGTTCAGGGGGCAAAAAATCAGCCTTCGTTATCGGCTCGGTTAATCAAGGTTGTACTGTATATAATAATTGGCTGAAAAGAAAGGTTAAATGTAATGTGTACTTGAATTAGTATTATAAATCAATTTTTCTTTGTTATCATACACACGTTTATAAACTTTTTACAAGATTTTTTTTTAATTATTAATTCATATGTTTATTTCTCTTTCACTGTGTAGAAGCACAAGTGTATAGAAAAAAAGTTATAGCAGGAGCTTCTGATTAACGGAATTTTGTAAAACTTGCACTGAAGGAAGCAGTTGAAGAAAAACAAAAAAAAATATGAATTTGCAAAAGAAAGATCAGTTCTGGTGTGACAATGGAATCTGTGGCCAAAAGACCAGGTATAAAGAGGTAAGAATGCAGTTTGTAAGACATATTTTAATGATTTGAATTTGGGGGATATTTTCATTTAGAATGTTAATTATGGGTTCTGATTTTGATTCAGGTATAGATAACATTTTATTCTCATTTCACAACTACTTCATATACAGGGTGCTGGAATAAGGTAGACTTCGACTTAAAAGCTTTAAATATTAACTCTAAATGTATGTATTAAATTATGAAGTTAAGTATAGAACAAAAGGTGTGTAATTTTTTTATTAATTCTAAATTCACAAGGATTATTTTTTTAAGACATAGAATTTTTATATGGTCAACAAGCACTAAAATTTCCAGGGAGTGAAATGTTTATTTTATTATATTAGGGTGATGCAAGAAATTTCAACATTGTTTTGCAAAATGTCCCATATATGCAAAGACAAAAAAAAAAAAACTACGTAGGGAAAATTTATCTTGGTGTATCAAATTTCATGGGTGATACTCGAATTACAAAGAAAGCAATGATGAAATATTGAAGTATTAATGCTACTATCTTTTCAGAAATAACTTTAGACAAAGTGTGATAAGTTTTTCAAAAGATTTTTCTATATTTGCGAGTATAGACATGCATTTGCGATTAATTGCTATAATTTTTCTGATGCTGTATAAATAGATTAGCATGAAATAAAATGTATCATAGTTGAAAATGTCTTCTATAGAATTTTTATTCCTCTATTTAGCATGGTATTAACATGTTTCATTTGTGCTTAAAATGTCATCTATTTTTTAAATTGTTGAGGTGTTGCGGGTGAAAATCTGGAGGTGTATCTGAACTATTGTTGATGAAAATATAACTTCCGATGATGAAGTCCACTATGTATGTTCCCTTGGTGCCCACATCATTGTAGCCCCAAATAGTATTGTGGTTAAGGTCTGCCCAATAACAATCTTTTCCCTTGGAAGAGATGTAATAATTTCTTGGTTTTCCAGCAGTGTATCTTATAAATTTGAGTATGGAGAGGAGTAAGCCAAAATGAAAGTTATTGCAGCAACCATGTTCTGCTTACAGGAGACCAAAGCTGCCTAAAATCTTCTGCTGTCAGGGTTCCCATGGTCATTGAAAACTGCTTGAATTTTATTTGCCTTACTCAGGCCCCAGGAAAAGTACTTGATTTTTCGTTGGGTCCTTGAAAGTACTTGGGAAAAAAAAAAAGTAAAATGTCGATCCAATATTTTTTGGGACAAAAGAGAAAACCATTTTTGACTTGATTTTGCCTTGAGAATTACTCCACTAGAGAAAGGGTATTCATTCGTATGGGAATTCTGCCAATCAATATTTTCTCTCTTTGCATGTTCAAAGAAGGCTTAATTTGACAATACAGTAATAGCTATAGAGGGTATTTCTCTATCAAGTAATATAGTCCTGCAATTATACTAATGTATTTTGAAACTGATATCTTTCAACAGAACTTTGTTTTAAATGCCAATAACCGATTTTCTCTGAAATAAAAACCTGTTTTCAAAATGCGTATTCATTAATTTCACAGAGCCAGGGAAGTCTATTCATGTGAACACAATAACTCAAAAACTTAAATTAGCCAAATGGATAAAATTTGGTACAGTTTTATCAGCTAAATGGATAAAATTTGGTACACAGTTTTATCATTAGAATTGTAGATCTGTTAATTTAAATACCATAATTTTTAATGGAAATAAAAATTATCTCATTTTTTTTTTGAAAAATAAAAATCCAAATGATTAATTTGATTAAAATTTATCATTCGCTTTTTTATGTCTACAATATGTAATTTTATGATCCTTGAATTTTCTTCCTCAATAAGCATGGAATCTCTGGCTGGGAATGATGATTGATGTTTTGTTTGAGATCTAACCTTCACTTTTCAACATTTTGTAATAAATATCATTTGAACGGTTATTTTCGAGTGATAAATTCTCTTGGAAGTTATTGATTAGGAAAATGGCTTGTTTTTTTTAAAAAATCAATTTGTGCAGGAAATGTCTTCAAGGTGCTTATTTTGAGCATTCAACATGTACTCCTACAAAATTTGATAGTTTATGTTCAGTTCTCCATGTTCTAGAGATTGTCAACAAACTTTCATTTTTGTGTATTAATAGATGTGTTAATTTTTTTTAAATTATAGAACCAAAAGCTTGGAATATATAAAAGAAAATACCATAAAGGACGTAAACAAATGAAAGTAACAGGTGTTCCTGATAAACTGGATCCTGTAAAACAGAAGGAAGCAGCTGAAGAAAGTGAAGAGAAACGGTTGAAAGTTATGGCTATGCTAGAAAACGACCAATACTTGTATGACAATGTAGTCTACTGTTATCTAATGAAAAAAGAGGTAAAAATGTTGTGTATCAAACATGTTTAATTTTTTTTTCTTTTTAGTTAGAAAAAATACAGTCAAAGTCTGTTATAATGAACCATCAATAGATTGATCCAGAAGTTCTTTATAAATAAGAATTCGTTATACCAAATTTTTCAAATCTTGTGTACACAAAACTTACTATTATCCTGAAACACATTTTTGTGTTGGAACAAATTCATTACACTCAATCGCAGGTATTCATATGTTGTAGTTAGTTAAAAGAAATGTTTTTTTAAAAAAATTAAGGAGCGAAATTAACCCTACTTCTATTTCGCAACGTCTTAGTACCATTCAGACTTTTCTCGTAGGCTTATATCTCCAGGCTATAATTTTTCCAAATGGTCCCAAGAAAGAAAATTCTCTGCAAGCAGTGAATTGTCTTTTGCTGTTTTATATTCTCTTAACGGTTTATATTTTATCCTTGATTGCAGAAGCTTCCTGTTTACTAACACTACCCATTTTAAAGCTACACGATGTCAAAAACTTAAATGATAGTCAAGAAAGGGAACTAAAGAAAGGGAAAGAATGTGTTATAATTATATGTATCTTATTTCTTTGCAGTTCTGTCAGACACAAAGGAAACAGATACTCATTCCCTCTAAAAGTATAAAGGATGGCGGTTGAGCGATATCCGTTCCTTTGCCCACATGCTGACTGTCACATTGGGTGATGGATTGAAAATGACCATTGCAGAGAGTCCCTGTTAATACAGTTTATCTGTAGTGATATCCAGTGACGGGTGATCTAATTAAGTGCATGCAACACAGCTAGTAGATAAAAAGTCTCCCACTGGAATGAGAGGGGCAGAGGATTCTGTGATGGAGTTGGCAGAAAAGAAAAGGCATTGTTTTGTTTTGTTATATCTGGATTTCTTGGTTTTGAATTTGGTTACAAGCATTTGAAAATGCATTATTTATATAGGAGTTTGGTTGGGACCATTTGAAAATTTCAATATACAAGGGTTTGACTGTATTTTCATTTTAATTATAGGTTCTGATCTTAAGATGCATTTCATCATTATTTCATATGCAGGGTGTTGGAATAATGTTTACTTGCCATTATTGCCTTAAATACTGATCCTAAACATTTTATCCATAGCATACATTACAAAGTTAAGTCTAAAAAAATGTGTGTCCTTCATTGTTTTTACTGATTTCAAATTAGAAATCACTTGGCTCATTCATCGCAAAAGAAAGAGAACTTCAAAATCGAACAAAAAAATTGATAAGTTTAGTGGTGCATAATTAAAGTAACAGAGCAGATTTATGTATTTTTCTGAACAGGTATAGGAGTTACTAAATGCTGTAATGTAATTTTGTCTTGAAAACTATTTCTAAACTCTAGTCATCTCACTAGCAAACTGCTATTTCATGGAATCTTATCATAGGCAATCAAGGCATTCAATCT
>BGPR01003935.1:0-44683 GCA_013235015.1 Araneus ventricosus
TAGGTTCACCTGCATTACCCGAATTATATAAATTTTCTTATGGAATTTCCTGATTTCATAATAATGAAAGATTAGCTGTGTAATGTCAATGTATGTCACGTCAACTGACTTCATGCTACTTCTACGCAGCATCACATCTCCCTTCCTAGAAAGCTACGGGAAAATGCAATTAATAATTTGATTCAGTTTTAATAGTCCTACCTACATAAAAACGGTTTTCACAAATTAGTTGTTATTAGGACAAAATATCAATCTCGATCGTATTCAGAGTATGACTTAGGATTTGAGATTTCCACTCCTGGATCGAATGTAGAAGCAGTCATGAGCTCTTTGCTAGCACATACCTCACAATGAATTCTTATGATTTAAAATTTTTTAATAGTATTTTTCAATAAAAATGTTTATATCCATATTCATAAATAAAACCATTGCTTCAAAAAATTATGTTCTTTATTTAGACCTCTAATAAATCAGAAACATAAGCGCTAATGCCGAAAAAAATTTCCTTCCAACTACTTTGACAATGAAGGAAATGTCTACTTTCTAACCAGGGCTAGCGGTAACATTGTAAACAAAATATGTAGTCAGAAATGAAAATAGTTTGCAAACCATTGTTCTAAGATACTTTAAATATAAGCAAAGTAGAGGAAACCAAACATTTTAATAGGCGAAGAACATGTTTAAAGATTAATTACCACTATTTTTGTACAATTTTTTATTTAAAAATTTTTTTAATTTAACCAAACATAGAAAAATTCTTAGAGATTTTAAAGCTTGGATTCTTATATCCAGACTGTTATAAGAAGAGAAGAGACATGGTGTTATTTCTTTATTTGTGTGAATTATCGAAAGGTGAACGTTGCATTATGCGAAACTAATTCCGCAACGAAAATTTTTAAGAGAAAGTAGAATTATTTCAGAAGACGAGAGTTTCCAAATTTCACAAGAATTACCAAGAAATATAATACTATACATTTTATACCAATCAGATATTTGCAAATGTGTTGCTAGAACTTTTTCTTTTAAATACCTTTCATTCAATATCTTTCTGAAGATATTTACAGACCTTGAATCCAGAGGAAGTTCATTTTCGAAGATAAAATCCCTAAATGCCTTATACAACAGAAACGTAAAGAACAAGCAATAAATCGAAAAACGGCTTAATATTATCGCTTAAACGCTTAATATATCTATGCTTTTGTAAATATTGTGAATCAAAAATGCATCTAGATTCAAAATATCAACGTTTCCTTACAGTCGAATGGAAATCATATTCTTACTCTTCAACTGCACATCACATGTTAGCATGTTGTTTCTTTTAGCTTAATTAAGTGTTAGAACACGGCAAGGCTTTAAAAATTAGATTCTGTTTAAAGTGGAGTTCTCTTCTGACCGAAATTCGAAGGAACTGAGTATGAATCTAATTATCTCCATTTATAAGTGAAAAAAAACCCCATACATTTAGTAAAACTAAAGAGAGAGAGAGAGAGAGAAAAGTTTATTAATTTCTATGTCTTAATTTAAAACTATAGGCTTATATTTCTGAAAGATTTTCTAACCATTACAGTCCACCACTGTGCCTCCTGAGCTATTGAAGGTTAAAATTTTCTAACCGAAATCCTTTCTATTACGAATATAATTCTCTCTGGGATGTCGCAGAAAATAAAATTTCATTCTCAACGACGTTGTATGGAATTCAATCCATGATAAACAAAGCTTTTTAAACGTACATATTCTCAATTACACTGAGAACGTTATATAAACCCAATTTTTTAAAGGACAGATCTGAATTTTTCTTCCCCTAAAACAAAATGAAATGAAACCAAACACAAAAGTATATTTGAAACATACAAATAGAAAAAACTACAAGAGAATTGGGGTATATATCTTTCGAAGACGTTTTGAGGAAGGGGTGAAAAAAGTCAAGAATGTAGCTCAAGTAAAAGTAACACTTTATAAATCGCGGAAAGTTGCTCCATTTCAAAATTATATGAATTTTCTTATAGAATTTCTTGATTTCACAATAATGAAATATCATTTGTCTAATGGCTACGGTGTTGCTTTTACTGTTAACGGTTTGTCACGTCAACTGTACTCACTCCACGGGAAAATCTTTCCTCCTATAATTAACAAAAAAATGAAATCAAAAGTATAGTCTTTAGATCTGATAAATTTCAGCCGAAGAATTAACACGTTGATCGCCATATGAATCAAATACGATTGAAACGGCGATCAAATACGCTTCACACCAACTATCTAATCAGATGACCCTCCCTCTACAGTAGTTAGGAGAAAGACGAGAAGGAATCATCTACATAGATAGATGGTTCGAATCTCAGACGTCACTCTTGGCGGCTAACATGTTTAATGACATAAAGTGCTTATTCTCATAATTAAATGATGTACAAAAACGGGAATAAGACGTTTAAGCCATCCAGGCCCTGTAACACTTAGGACAGCGGCTGACTTTCATTAATTTCCCCGTTTTATTCTTTCTTTTCTTTATTTCCGCTTACTTCACCTTCTATGAATTACTGCTTTTAATTTATTTTTATTTTATGGACAGTGGCAAAGTTACACTAGTAATTTCTTATATTTTGTTCCACCAGACAATCATTATGATTCTCATCTCACATCAGTGGCCCAATCTGTGGATTAATCTAATCATCCTACATCGTTGTACATTCAAGATGATTGCTAATGCGGAATAACAATAATAACTGGTAATAATAATCTTAACAAAAGGGGGATCTAGAAAAGAGATATATTTCAGTTGCTTGAAAAAGAGGGGCGTAATGTTCTTTTATTTACAAAAATTACCAATTTAAGTGGTATCTAGGTGATATCTGAAGATCAACTGCTATCTAAAGATTAAATTTTAAAGAAAAATCACTTAATTAATTGATTTTAAAATCTGAATATTGGAAATTTGCCCTATATATTGTACAAATAGCCTTATGTGTCTTCCCAGCTAAAGAGAAATCTGCAGAACGTTTTCTTCTTACTTTTTTCTCTAAATATTCTGCAGATTTTTTGAAGACAAAAAAATCTACATTTTTTCCTCAATTTAATCTGCATAAAATCTGCAAAAATTTTTCTTATTATATTTTTCTCTAAATATTCTGCAGATTTTTTGAAGACAGAAAAAATCTCTATTTTTTCTTCAATTTAATCTGCAGAAAATCTGCAAAAAATCCTATTATATTTTTCTCTAAATATTCTGTAGATTTTGTAAGACAACAAAAAATCTGCATTTTTTCTTTCAATTTAATTTGCAAAAAAAATTTATTTTTATTTTTTTTCTTTAAATATCCTGTAGATTTTGTAAGACTTTGCATTTTGTCTTTAATTCAATTTACAGTTATTTAGCATATTTTCACAAAATCATTAAACTCGACCAATATTTGTTGATTTTTTGAAGATTTAACTGCAGTTACATAATATCTGCATTTCTCTAAATGCATATTTTGCACCATATTCTCTAATATTGCAGCTTTATTTTCCAATGGATATAAAACAAAATTAGAATGTAATTATCATTACTGTTTAATTCTACAGCAGACAGGAGTTTCAAAAATTTCCCAATGGAAAATTGTCTTAGGACTAAATTTTTTAAATATGCCACTGAAAAAATGAATTCTAAATTAATCTTTAAAATAAATATTTGAGGTTTTACCATTTTAAACTTTTACCCCATAATTTAATTAATTTCGAATTAGTTTTCCAACTGTCTTTCTGACTAGCTATTTTCCTCGAAAAAGAAAGGAAAAGTGGAGCTTTCGCCCTTTGGATAGAGAGAAGGCTTACCAGAAAGATAGAAGGTGAAAACGAATTTATTGAAACTGAGAATCTAAATTATTGAACAAAAATATTACTAATCTCATCTGTTACACATCTCTACGACTTTTGAAACAAGTATTCTGACCTTGGTTGATTTTTACACCACTAGATGGCGCCACGAGTGTCATGGTGACGCTATAACTGAAATAGATTAATTTATCCCCATCTCCCGTATGCCGACGGGGCCCTGTGGTTAGCGCGCCTCTCTTTAGCGTGCCTGCTTATAGGATCGCGTGTTCGAATCCCAGACAGGATAAGCTTGAATTTTCGTCACATTCTATATCACATAAGTAAGTTGATTCACAAATTAAAATAATAATTAAACCTTGACTGCAGAAAAATCTGAAGATATTTGGAACATAGTTTTCTTCAGATATTCTGCATCTTTTTTTCTGCAGAAAATCTAAAGAAAACATGTTCCAAATACCTTCAGATTTTTTGCAGATTTTTTTTAGCTGGGTTCTTTGAGAAATATATTTTGATGTATTGTTTGTCTCTCTTTTTTGCAGTAATTCGTGAACATTTAAATTACTTTTGTTAGGGGTTTTAACACCACACTTATTATAAATGAATTTTGATAATTCATCTTCTCTTCTTTGAATTCTTTTATTATTGTAATCGTTCTTGATTTGTTTCTGTTTATTATCTGATTCGTCTAGTGGTAAATTTCTGACTTAGGTGCCGGAGGATTCCATGTTCGAAACACGATTAATCTGAACATTCCACTGTGAAGAAAGCCTGCTTCGCTTTAAATCTTACTTGGTGGCCAAACGTTCTCCCGTTGGTGAGGTGCCGAAGTTTGGAGAGGGGTTGCCATATCAGGTGTCCTCCTCGTCATATGACCGCGGCTCAAAAGTTCGAGATCCGTTCCAAAATTGCCCTCGTATTTCTTCTACACAGAGGGTAATATAACTTAAATAAACTAAACTATGATATGGTACCTATGACAGAAGAAGGTACCTTCGTTTACGGGATAGTACAAGAACTAGATCAGTAAACAATTAGAATCCCATTCGTCCCGCTAAGTATATTTTTAATATCTATCATCTGTTTGATAATTTGACTGCGCAATCAAGCTAAATAAAACTGTCAGTGTTGAGTAGGTTAGTAGCCAATGTGGGAAAATATGAACATTAACTCCGAGGAATACCTCAGATCCAAATTACTAAATACTTTAAATGGGCAAAAGTACTTATTTGTTTCATCGTCAGAATTTCTGCATTAAGAGGATTTTTCAGTTTCCCGGTAACTGGTAAAGTAGTTTTTCGATGACATTTTATGAAGAGGAAATAAGAAAAAATCAAACTTTGCTCTCTCGGAAACAATACGTTTCAGGTGCTCGAATCAAGAATTCCCCATATACCCATACCCTCGATTGAACTTTTTCGGCAGTAGACCGTATGCGTAAAATGGCACTTATACTTTTTTCAACATTTTCCAGTGTAAGGGTTATGCTTGGAGGCTGAATTCTGCTTTGATCACTAAAACGTTCTTCTCCCCTACAATATTCATGTGTTGCTTTTGTAGAAATTTTTTTATAACAGTGTTTATTTCATTGGTTTCTTTTCCGACAAATTCGGTTTAGTGCGTTGATTAACTGTGTCGAATCAAATGGTAAGACGACTAGTAACGTTTAAATTTCTTGAGAAACCAATTAAATGAATATCTTCTCTTATAAGAAAAGTATGTGTTGTGGGTTAGAGATTCGGTTATACTTCGCAACTTGAATGAATCATGTGCACAGAAACTTTTTCAAATTTCGTTTCTTTTTCTACACCAAAAGGAAAACATCTTTGAATTTAGAATTTCTTCAAGAATTTTTTTGTTGAGAATGTAAAAATTTAATAAAGATACAATATTTTTTCCTTCATTTTTCCTTCTTTCTTCAAACCAAATAAAGTTTAACTCGTCCCTATTGGCCCGAGATGCCCTGCAATATTCATGCGATATCTTTATAATGGTGTGCAGCATTCAGAATATCGTAGCAACACCGTGGAGATATCAAAGAATATCATGTGCTAATAGGGGGTTATGGACCGCGAAATTTTGAATTTTCTTTCGAGCCTCCAACAATTTCTCTAATTTGTGTACCCATATTAAGCCAAAATGAGGACATTTTTTTTATTTAATGATACATTCCTAAATGTTGCACATAAAATGAGTTTTTGTTGGAGCCAAAGCCGTTTAAAAAGTAGCATTGCAGATTAATGCTGCTTTATAACGTTGCTTATGAAAAATAACTAAGTGGAAAATTGCACGTCTTTAACATTCACTGAAACTATAAAAAGTGAAAAAAAATTATGTTACCAAGTATATGTTCGTAAAAGTTAATTAAATATTTTTAAGTTAAATGTTTTTCACATAGTTGATATCACATTAATTTTTATCACATTTTAAAATTTAATTTTGTAACTGAAATGAGCTTTGCAAAACGTGATGTGTGACACAAAGTATCTAATTAACTGATAATTGTTTCTACTCTGTAGCCAATGGATTCCGTCTGCCTATTACTCTGATCTTTCTTACTTGGCAGACACGTTCTGTTCTAGAGTCTTTGTTTAATAGTCGGATGATTGCGTTTCATGATGATTCTATTTAAATTCAGAAAAGTAGGTGAGTTTTCTGTTGGTTTAACCTGATAACGTATGAATAATTTTTCATAGTGTTCATATGGTACAGAAATTTGGAAAATGTAATGTAGGGATAAAGCATATTTCATTACCTGGACGTGTTTAGAAATGACCTATATTTAAAATGGCCAAGCATAACTTCAAAGGATGATACTAAAAATAGCAAATCAGTTAATCAAATCTTTAAAATTTCTTAAATTTTTATACCCTGCAACTTAACCAAATGACATCATAAAAATAATATAAATGCAACATGCGTGTGGAACTTTGCGGTGCTTCTATAGTTATCTTTGGTTAATTCGAAAACGTTATAAAAAGTGAGAAATATAGATTCAATATTTATTTGCGACAGTTTTATGATTTACCTACTGATGTATTGAACACCTTTTCTTCCGAATAAATCAATTACCAAATGAACTGGGTACTGAAATCCAAATGCCTTTCTTAAAAACGAAATAAATTAATGTAAATGGCTCTCATTTATTGTTTAGATACCATACTGAAGGTTTAAATTGTTTTTTTTCAAAATATGATTTCTCTCACTGTAAATAATTTATTTTACTTTCAATAATATTTCACTTTTATTGCTTTGCATCAAGTTTAATGTATATTCATATCCCTCAGCCTAGTATTGTACCGAAGATGAAGTTACAATAAAGTGTCTTTCAGGTTTATTATGCAAATATTTCTGTATTATTTTTAAGGATATGAATGACTTCTTTTAACAAAAGCGCTGTTGAGTTTATATGTTTGAGGGATTTTATTTTTGTTTTCTTTAAAACTCTTCTACAGTTTCCTTAAAATATGAGGCTTGTTATGTAATATAAGACCAATTAGAGAAATATTTTATATTTTCGTACTCTTCAAAAGGAGTAAATATTCATTTCCTTATTTCTTGAAAAGTGGATATCCAATTTTTTTACTAGATAAAATGCCGTATAGAATACCATTATTTGGATAGAGGGAGTATCTTTTAAAAAATTTATTTTAAAGTAATATGATCTAATGAAAACAGAATGTAGTTCGCATTTCTAATCGACACATTTTGAAATCCCGTGGCAACCAAAGAGAATTGAAGTTGTGAATCCAAGTAACGTGATGTGCATTTGCCTCTCATAAATGTAGTTGCACATTTGGCCATGAAAAATTAATCATTGGTAAGAAAATTCTTTTTATTAATTAATTAAATATAGAACTTTGTAACGTCCTTTTTTATGGTGGCAAGAAATGATTCTAATATTAATTTTAAAGAAAAATAAAAGTGAAATAATTTCACATAATGCTATAATTATTTAAAATTTTTCAAATAAAAATGCAAAATTTTACAAAAGTTAAAAGGGTTGTTTGGACTTTTGGTCATTAAGATTTTTATATTCATATCTTCTTATATTATCTTTTATCAAATTAGACCAGCTGTTTTAAACATTTTTGTAGGAGCGCATGGAAGTTTTAATTTACTTATAAAAGCTGAATTCAGAAATGTAATATGTCTTACACAATCTCATGCTAGTTAATATTACACAGGCCAAAAAATTATTAAAAGTAAAGGACTGAAGCCTCATAGAGCTAATTAAAATTCCCAGGACATTCAAGACAACTTTTAGTATTATTATTTCCTGGTTAAAAAGAGGTACTGTTTTAACATAATTGTGTAACTCCGCTCCGTGAAAACGTGCGTTTGATCGCAAGAGATAAATATCTCTCTCTATTCATAAGTCTAAAAAATCATTTTGAAAAAAGCAAAAGTGACTGTTCAGTTTGGTAAAACTTAGCTTTTTTTTCAGGAATTGTGAAAGGTGAAAGTTTTCATACTATAAGAATTTCATCACAAACTAACTCATCAAATGTCATCAAACGTTTTCCTAGTATCTACAATATAATTATGAATGTATTATTTATATTTTCCAGTGGTACTTTCTATATTAATAAGGAATATCAATTTCATCTTATTTTTACAAGTAAAAGAATTATAACTTGTAAATTCTTTTAACAGTTAAAAAATAGGTTTTTTTTGTCAGTGATAGTCAAATATATCTTTTCAGATTATTTTTTATTCTTAATTCATATTACTGAGCAATAAAGCTATCAAAATACAGAACTACATAAATTTTGAAAAAGTAGTTTATATTGTTTCAGTACTATTATTCCATATGATCAGCAAATGAAATGTCACCGGGGAACAGCACCAAAAAAACAGGAGTTCATTACTTTATTTACAAAACAAAAATAATTTTTAAAAAAAGAGTTAACAGTTTCTCCTAAATTTAAATAATCTTTGATATAAGTTTGGAATCACGTATTTACTTGCTGTTCTTCTTTTTGAGGAATCCTGGACAGTGACCATGACTTTCGAAAATAAAAATTATAACTTTCCTTAATAAAATCTCAATAATTTCAAAAAATAAAGTATTCAGCGATGATAATTATATTTCTTCAGCACTAAGGCATCAGGCGTCGGATACAAACAACAATATGGTACCGAACTTGGATTTCCGTTCGAGGAAACAATGGGAATTAAAGAGGTTGGATTTAGGAGGGAAACCTGAGGGCCCTGCGATTTTGAAAGTTCCAACTCTAGAGTGAAGCTTCTGGTTCTCCTTCTCTGCGATTTAATCAAATCCTACATAAATTAAGAAAGAATATGCAAATAATAAATTAAACAGTATTTGTATGACCCAGCGTGAAGAATGTAAGACAAGTGAACAATGAAATTATCACTTTTTAAAATTTAGCGTTAGTATGATTTTCAATGCAGCAATGCACTGCGTTAGAAAATGAGCTCTAATTTTTGCTGCAAAAGTAAAAGTGTGCTTTTAGGAAATTTATTGCTAATAGCATTTATAGAATAGGGGAGGTATAAAACGCTGAAAGAAGACAGAATAACATGAGAATATAAGACAGGAAACAAAAAATGCTCTACAATATTCATACGATATCTTTACGCTACTGTACAGCATTCAGAATATTGTAACAACGTTGTTGAGTTACCGTAAAGTATAAATAAATTCAGAAATCTGAAACCAATAACGGATTTATACTCTTTATTTGGCGATATTTTCAACTTGTACAGTAGACACACCTGTCGGCTTTCGAAACCAGAGGTGGCCCGGACTAACCGGGCAATCGCCCATGGCGCCAAAGCTGCAGTGTGAAAAAATGTTTTAATGCACTTAAAACTAAAGTCATATATTTGAATATATTATTTTACTTACAATAAGACCCATGTATAATCTTAAACATAACTGAAGTTTAAAAACTCTTATAATAATATTTTTAAATCCATTCATCTTACCATAATATTTGCAGGTAATACATGCATATTTCGAAGTAAAAGTTTCTTTGGCAGTTAGAATACAGACAGAACTGCAACTTGGAACACTTAAGGCGTTTGGGAGAACCTAGGGTATGGTCAGTCCGGGACAAACACGTGAAAGCCGTAACTGTCCCAACTAAAATTTCCTTCCGCAGCAGATGGCCATCCCAATCAGCTCGATCAAAATGACATTCTACATCACCAGAATTGGTGAATAACTATAAGATATACTATTGATTACGAAAGCTGAATTCGGGACATTCAGAATATTGTAGCAACGTTGTTGAGTTACCGTAAATAATAAAGTAAAAATAAATTTAAAAATCTCAAACCAATAACGGACCAACACTCTTTATTTGGAGATATTTTGAACTTGAACAGTACCTACACCTGTCGGATTTCGCAACCAGAGGCGGCTGGGACTAATCGGGCAACCGCCCTATGGCGCCGAAGTCTGCAGTGGCGCCAAAGCGGCAGTGTGAAAAAAAGTTTCAATACACTTGAAAAATAGTCATGTATTTCAATATATAATTTTACATTCAATAAGACCCATATATAATTTTAAACATAACTTAAGTTTTAAAAAATCTTACCATAATATTATTATATCCATCCATCTTATCATAATATTTGCAGGTAATACATGCATATTCTAAGTGAAAGTTTTTTTGCAGTTAAAATAGAGACAATATAGATTTTAAAAAAATATATTTGGTTGAGGGGAGCGGAATATTGTTTCCCTGCTCTGTTTTTAAAGTTACTTCGTATCGATCCTATTCAATACTGCTCAATGTTCTTAATATTCGCAGTGACGAAGGATGGACTGGTGGATCTTTACCGGTATTTTGCGGACAATTGTACCGACAATGGAAATTCTTGCAACATTGCCGGTATAGCCTTCATCTCAGCATTCATAAAATGTCGCTTATTCTCCATACATAAAAGGGAAATTGAATGACTAATGATGAAATCCAACTGTAATGTTGATGAGAAGCTCCCCTGGCTTATTCAGTTAGTTTTCGGCCTACTTTCCTCAGTAATTGTGGCTTCAATTTGCGTTTCCTACCACTCCTATCCACAAATGTCGGTTCAAGGGCTTACGATTATTTCATTTTTTATGATTCTATTTGAAAGCTTAAATCTCTATGAGAGTTTTAAGGTATTAGAAATGCGAGCGTTATGGTATTTAAGTAGTTTAGAAGATACAGTCAAAAACCATTTCAGATATTTGGTATGTCATTTTTTTTTTTACTTTAAATGCTTATATCTTAAAACAACATTTTCAGGTATTGCGGACCAAAAATTTAAAATATTTTTCATTACATAACTATCGTCCTATGTCCATCCAACCGGTTCGGTCGTCGTAATGGCATCAGGAACGGGGGCATGGGGCGGCGTCCTGTATAACTATTAGATTTTCCAAGTATGTTTGTATACACACAGTGAAGAGAAACATTCAAAATGAAAGTATTATGTGTTATGGCTTCTTTTCAATGCTTGGTAACAAAATGGAGAAACATACATGAGAAAATGGATATTTATGGTATAGCATGATTTTCAAGCTTTGTTATTTGGAAGGGAATCTTCATAATTTTTGTTTCCATGAGTTACTTAGTTTTTATTAAAAAAAGTAAGCAGCAAACGAAATCCATGTTTAGCAACCTATGCCAAAGTGGTTTACTTTATATATAACTAGATGATGTACCCTGCTCTGCTCAAGATGGAAATACTTTCCTTTAATTCAATTATTTTATTGTTAAAAATTGTTTTCCCATGAACCTCTTGTGTATTATAAAACATAATACACCAATACTCCTTTGTATGAAACTTATGCAAAAAGTCAATTAAGAATATGAGATAAACCAAACGATTTTTAAAAACTGCCGAAAGCTAATTTTCTTTTATTAAAAAATGTTTTGTAAAGAAGAGCTTGAACTACGCATTCGCAGTGGAGACATTTCTTAAATGAACGCGAATTACTTATTTAATTAATTGTCACTAAACCTTGCTTATGCTTCTTTGAGTTTTCGAATTGCTATTAATTTAACAAATTAAAGAGCGTAAAAATTCCTACAAATATATACTTTTATTTTTCTTCTAGCTTTAATAGTTTCACAGATAATGGCTTTCAGAAATAGGAGATGTCCAATAATTTACGACCACCTACAACACCGCAACGGCGCTTTACCAATCTGAGAAAAACTTTTAAAATGCGTTCTCATTTTTAAAAAAATCCGTAGTTGTAACATTATTAGTCTTATTAAATTATTTTTTGAATCTTGTCTAATTATTTGTGACCACCCTGTATTTTATCGCCAATATTTGAGGAAAAAATATTATGTCTTTACCTAAACATCATCAAACAGAGGGATTCCATCAGGTCAAATCATATAATCATTCATGAATACCACTCTTAAATTCTTGGAAAAGGTCAAATAAGAAATTACTGTCAATCCAACATATTTTACATAAATCCTGCTAAAAACCTAGATGCATCATCTATGGATGTCTACACTTTTGAACTATTGAAAAGGACACAATTGTAAACCTAAAACTATTCACGGATTATAGAAATTTGTGGAAGATGAAGAAAAAACATAAGCTTCATTTATTTTAGAAAAAGCTTTATTATTATAGAAATGGAAATGTAAAATGAAAGTAAAGAACCAGGGCAACCAAGTAGAATACACAAGAACCCAAGAGTTGTATGCAAAAATCTGTTTCATGTCGTTCAAAAATCGTTCCAAAAATGTGCATACAACTTTTTTTGCCGTCCACCCCTCCGGGTAAGATTTAATAATTGCAGAAAAATAGGATCCATGTATTTCTTACAAATATCCTGGATTCTTTTTTTGAAAGATTGTGCAACAAACAATAGCTAACTTAACTTCTTACATTGTAGCAAAATAGTATGCAACTGTACGACTGTCATCATTGCAGCTTAACAATGATATAGATCAAAGAATTCTTGTACTATAAATAGCCATTTCCGGAAAGGCCACAGGTAAGCCAGATCCAAAACTTTTTTCAACATTTTAGAACATTCTATCTCCCTTCCCGCGCTTGGGAAGTTGGAGCATGCGTCGATCACGGGGACCAAACGATTTTTGCAGGGACTCGCCAATAGACTGCTCCGGCGCGAATTGCGTCACCGTTGGGGGATATCCCTCTCTCTTCTGATCCGCCGGAATCGTCTGTGGAAAGGGGGTTGAGCATTCTCTTTCTCATTCCTTCGAAAGCGGCCGATCCCGCTGCTAGGGCCCTAGAGAGTCTCCCAGAGGAGTCAGATGTCCATGTTAGAGGAATGCATCGGATGATGCGTTTGTATCGCTTGCTCGGTGGAACTCAATAATTTGGAGATCGTCTGTGCAAAGCAAATATCGTTTGTTTTGCATAATGCAAGATTTATTTGTAATTGCAACAAGACGGGTTTTATGAAGTAAGTGTAATGCATTTAAGCACTATTTTGCTTTTAGTTTTTTTTTTTTTTTTTACTTATTGGGGGATTTTCAGGATGCAGTTGGCATCAGTGGCAAACATTGCTGTATGAGTTATTTTAAAATTATCGGTAAATAATTTATTTTTGGTCTATATCATTGCAGAATATCGTCTGTCAAAAGTTTTACAAAAGTAAAGTAATTTATTTATTGTACTTTAAATAGCCTCAGTGTGCTTTTATATTCTTTTTTTTCCTAAATTGTCAAAAATTCATTAGCTACAGCAGATGTAATAATGATATATCGTCATTCAAGGTTTGCACAAGGAACTTTTTTTAACGAAATTATAGAGAATTTATTTTATTTTGCATTTTTATACATAGAGGACGATTATTAGCATGCAGTTGACAACACAACTAAATAATATTTTCAGTGATTTTTAAATTATAAATAAGTCATTGAAATGCACCTACTTTTATAATACAATATATTTTTTTAAAGTTTTGGAAAAAGAGAGGTTACCTATTCGTTCCATTATACCAGCATCGCTTTGTTTTAAAACTCTATCTATCAGTGGATTAAAAGGTTGCAATCGATGTCCGAAGCAAAAAGTGTTTATATATTCTCTTATAATCCTTACAGTTCTAAGGTGATATTTAATACTTCCATGATATGGTAAGGCATTCAGAATATTATCTAAGATTGTTGCTCAATACCTTGTATACCAACATATAGTAAAGTGTTAAGAGCATATAATCGTATAGTAACGGTTGTTATAATGAGATATTTAGGGTTGCTATACGTACGGTATATACGGGACTGTTGTCGTATTTCACTACTAAGTCCCGTATTACTATTTGTCCCGTTTTTGTCCTATTTTCTCCCTAAACTCTGCATGAGAAAAATAATACCAACCAATATACCTGCGAAGTAACTATGAAATTGAGCATATAAGAGAAATGGCTGAATGTTTTTGCAGATACAAAATTTATTGATCAAAAGTCATTTCAAATAAAGCTATGAGAATCCGTATTTGCTATTCCAACCCACAATGCAAATCTGCAAAGAATATTTTCCCTAATGTCAACTCGATGGTCGGGTGAAAGAAACAGGTTGTCAGTGGAGACAATTGAAGCAATTCTGATTTGTCATTATTAATTTAAAATGAAATGCGTCCAATTTAATAATTATGTGAAAGAAGAAAATGATATAACTAGAAAGTAAAGTCAACTTTAAAATATGAACAGGATTAGCCTCGTATCTTTTTTTTATTATTCTACATGTTCATTTTATTAGATTGCTTAAACGTTTTTCATGTTTTATTGATTTAGCACTTAAACGTTATATATCAGTGCTTTACAGTTATGGCAACCCTAGAGATATTGTCTTTGAAAACTTTTTCAAAGTATATTGGCACTACTATTTCTCTATGTACTGAAACTAGTTGCTGTTTTTTTTATTTACTTACATATTTTTTTATTTACATACATTTTTTATTTACTTACATTTTTGATGAAATTTAACATCACATACAAATACCGATATTTTTTCTTCTTTTTAAAAAATTATGAGCTAGAAGGTGATATCCAATTAATACTGGATTCAAAATATATTTATCGAATGTCTATAAAAATGCATTTGCATTTTTATGCATTTAAAATGAATTTGAACTTTCAAATTTTAAATATCTAAGTTGGTATTAAAACATCCTTTCTACGTTCTTGATATATTGTCAGTAAATGACTGAAATGCAACAAATATTGCAGGGAAATATCATTATTCAAAAGTTTACAGAAGTGATTTTTTTTGCATTTAAATACGTATCATCTCGATTTTATGTTTTAGAAATTGGTAGATTATTAAGTTGCGGCTGTCATCAGAGCTCAATATTTAAAAACACTCTCACTATCATTTAATGGCGGTGTTCCTAGGAAGTTTATAGTAAAATATGGTCTCTCGGAAGTTTTAAGTAAATAACTTCTATATGTTACTGCCTATTTTTACACTTTTCTATATAACAATCAAATCATTAAATAGAACCTTGTAATATAATATTACCTCTTAAAAAAATTTCAAAATTTGCGCTGTTTTTACATATGCTCTTCGCGACGAAGATTGGCTTGTGAGCATGAGCATTTCAAAAAAATCTATTTTACAAATGCCTGAAAATCTTTGGATTTCTATTAATATTATTTCAAAATATTTTTTGTATAAACTTAGGAAAAATAGTTTTGGTATCTGCAATGCAATTTGTTTTGCGTATAAAAAATGTATGCCAAAATATGGAGAAGTTGAAATTAACTCTTTGATCGGTTCTTTTATAGCAATTTAGTCAACTACTTATTTGATTGATGATATTTTTAATCATATCTAATTAAGGAACAGCTTTTTCATTTAAGGCAGCTGTCATCATTATATAAATTAATCAGTCATTAACATATAAATTAATTGCAAATTGTAACTAAATGAAGTAATTTTCTCAGATTTATTCATTTCAATAATGCTTTTTATAGCGCACTGAAATCAAAATTGCATGACTCATGAGTTATAATGCATCATTTATAGTATTAAGTAATTACTTTTTTAAAAAAGAGTTAAATTGTAGGTTTCGCCAGGAAATCAGTTAGCATTTGTTTCGCGCACTATTAGCTATTTTCATAGTCATTCGAGGATTTACTCCAGTATGGGACAATTTGTAACCTTAGTTTATTATTTTTTTGTTCGTAAAGAATTCCCATGTTGGCGTAGATTGTTAGCTTTTGAAAATTCAAAATAAATGCTGGCTAGTTGGTTCTCTCTCCGGAACCCTTACATGGTCAACATCCTTTCGAGAAGACAGGTCGCTGTGAAGTATGCCAAACATCGGAGGAGTCGGGATTAATGAAGTTTGTTCTGTAATCAACAATCGTCATAGGCCAGACACAGCAATTCTAATATCTCTGATTATCGCATTCGATTCCGCAAGGCTTTTGCCTTATTAATTTTAAATTTATTTACATATTTTAAGATGTAAATTATTATAATTTCTTAATATAGAAGGAAGTCAACGAGATGAGTGAATTCTTTAGAAAATGTGAATGTCTGTACGAAATCAACGACATTAATATAATTTTAAATCTAGTTTCACGATGGTCTCTAAAACGTTCAGTATTTGTTATGAGAGTAATTTTCAAAAAATTCGAAGGAGGCTTTTGCGATTAAAAATAAAATTATATGCACAGAAATAAATATATCATAAGGATTGGATTAAGATGTTGTAGATAATAAAAATATAAAGTGATCCAAGGAATTTCGATGCGTAATGGTAACATGGTAATGGTAGCTATTATTAAATACAATGCAATTTTTCCTAAAATGCTTTTAACTATTGAATTTTGTTTCTACTGCGTTGGGCAATATATTCGCCAGAATACACGCGACAAAACTAAAATGAAACTGTGGATGGTACAAATATAAAAAAGTTTAGATTTAAATACCAGTATAAGGAAATGGAAATAATGGGTGAGAATTCTTATTCTCTATAGTATATAGTATAAAAACATAAATTAAACATTTTTAGGTTGGGCTACATGATTCTTTTTTAAAGAATTACTAAGTTAAATCATTTACTTAATTTATTAAAGTTTCTCTATTTTTTCACTGTTTGCAATGGTTTATGACGCATAATATACCTTAAATTTAAGGCCATGAATTTGAAAGAGTTAAACAAAAGAAAATTATAATGAAAAGTGGAGATTTTATCACGAATTCAAAATATTTTTAAGAAGCTGTAACAAAAACTTTATAAATAAAATAATGAAAATTCTGAAAGATCTACGAGAACACTTAGAACTTCCTTTGATATTAAATATTTTTATCTGTGAATGTTTAACACGTTCGCGGACACCTAGATTATGTTATTTGCTTTATTAGGTTCTAATGTATTTTCTGGGACAAATAAGCCGCTTAAATAGCATTTTGTGTACAAAATTGTGGAGCGTAAACCGCTTCGCGTTTTAGCTTGTCGCGAACTTGGAGGGGATACCGTGCTTTGTCCCAGAAAGTAGAGCGACACATGCCGCTTTGTCCGTGAAAGTGTTAATATAACATCGTCTTACGGACACCTACCTTCGTAAAGAATCTATACAAATATGTCTTTTATAAGAAATGAAAAATAAACTCAAAATTAGAACTACCAGTTTTTAATTAATTAATTAGACTCCGCAGATATTGAATTTATTATAAATCCAATTATTGAAAGAAACAAACAATTATGTTTCCATTCGTAAGTTTAATTTTTCATTCAATTCCTAAAATGCAAATTTTTCGGAAATTAATTGTGTTTCTGAAAATTGCCTTAACCCAACGCTAAGTGGTTTTTTTCTATTGTAAATATACATCGTGTAACTCTATATCGAAGAGTATTAAATGCATAAAAAATATTCGAAAACATATTCATAAAATAGAAAATACTGTACCAAAATACTTTTGAAAAGTATGACAAGTAAAATTGATTCACTTTGAGCTTGCAATTTTCTTTCTAGTATATCTCGCAGTGCTCTTTAAGAATTAGCATCTTACTAATCAAGAGAAAAGTGTTACTAATTGATGTATGTTTCATGTGCAGAAAATATCATAAATAATTTATATTAATGCCATAAACTTATGTAACCGATATCAAGAAATCGAATTGGAAGTCATTCAGGGATATTTGAAACAAAACAAGTCATATGCACTTGCAAATCATTGACTGAAAAAAGCCTTTTTAAATAGTGGTGCAGATTAAATCAATTCGATCCTCTTTATTCTTGGTATTCTACTGAAAAATGAAGGACATATGAAGCGCAAATCATTAATATTGGAACGTGAGGTCAATGGAATGGATGCTTCATTCCAGGGACCCCTCCACTGGGAAGCTCACTTTAATAACTGCCGTATAGTTGGGAATCTATTTCGTCAACAATTGTCCTGCGTGTAATATCGACTGTATCCATACTGTACCAGCCGGTATTGCATGCTGGACAATATTATAGATGATATAACATGCAACAGGATAAACCAATTGCATCAATATGCATCTTGGCTGGGATTGCTATGTAATGCTTTGTTTACTTGCTTCTGCATGCCTGACCTACCTTAAAGGTGCTTAAATACTTTTGAATAATTTTGCATATAAATATTTAGTTTTATGTTAGAAAAAATGTATGGACCTGAAGAAAAACATTCAATTCTTTAAATAACTTTAATGTAATATTTATTATAAGCAATATTTTGAGAAATAATTTCATAAAAGACAGACGTACCGGTGAAACCTTCAGAGAAAGTATCCCTTTTATTAAGGAATTCAAAAATATTAATTAATATCACATGTGGCCCCCCATATAGTGTTAAAATATATCACACAGAAATTTTTAAAAACGACTATTACTTGAAAATGAGTTCTGCTTCTTATGCAACTAAAACTTTTTCCTATTAAAGCACACGGAATAAGTCCATAATTTAGGAATTTATATGAAATATTGCGATAAAATTGAATATTTTTTATTAGAATCTTTTGCGGAACATATTGAAAATTTCAAAGTTTTGGGAAAATATATTCCCTTGTGCATTTTAATGGACTTTTAATTTAGAAGACCTCTTCGGAATTAATAAGAATTTAATTCTAGTACATAAACTCTAGAGAGGAAAAACAAATTTGGTTCCAGGTCCTTCATGAGAAAAATAATTGAAGTACATTTTTCCTCCAATACGACCTTCTTTCGCGGATTTTTTTTTTCGAGATAAGCACTCTTCTACTTAATCAAGTCATCCTTCTTATAAAACTCGCAGAGGGTGTATCATAGATATTTAATCTTCGTCGTACTTAATTTAAAACAAGTTTGCTTGATCGATACGTTTAAAAGAAGAATTTTTGGTGGAATTTCGATACTTAATATATTTGGGATGCTTCAATATATTGAGACTTGAACCTTTCGAAGCATCTATATGCTAAGAAATTTTACGGGTAATCTGAAAAATTTTTGGAAAAAAAGGAATATCCCAGAGATTTATGTAAAAACTTTTAATCTACGGTTTGAAAACGAAATTAGGAACGTTTTGAAAAATCTCATCTTTACACGAACTTCATAAGACAGGTTTTTTTCTCAATTTTGATGACTATAAAATAAAATATTTAAGCTTTGGACCGGTGGATATATTAAGTCTTTAATTATCTTTTAAGATGAACATTTATATGAAGTAAGAGGAAAATTCTTCACCCTTTTCCAAATCATTTGAGAAGGATTCTTTTCCTTTCGAATGCCAGTAAGCCATTTATGCTTGCTCTCATTAGCAAAATACTGACTTTCCAATCAGCAGTGATGCAATTGGTAGTGAGAGTAAAACTCTCTATAGAGATATTAGATGTTTCAAAAGTAAGATACCTGAGTGGACCGAATATCTGATGAATTCGAAGATTTATACAAATGAAGAGGATAGTTCTTTTCCTTTATAGAAGGTATTTGGCGATAATTTTTCCTTTCGACTTTACATTAGCCATTCATGTTTACCCTTACTAGCAAAATAATTAAGTATCAATACAATCAATGATTCTGGAATAGGATAAGAGCGCAAAACTATCTCTAGGGAGATTAGAGACGCCGCATGACATCAGTCAGAGGAAATGGAGAATGTAATGAATTAATCTTATAGATATTGTATCAGTCCAAGCAGATTCAAATTAAATAATCTAAAAAACTCAATAAAAATTCTTTTGTCAGTGTATTGAAAAGTAAAAAATGACTTTTTAAATCAAAACTTTGTATGCGTCCAATTAAAAATCGTAAAAGCCTCAGGAGCAGACAGATATACTGAAAAACTAAAAAATGTATTGGAAATGCAATCACATTCACAATATGCTTCTTTCATTAACTGTGAATTTATTTCCTTCGTTTATGACTTTAAAAGCCTTGCGCCTTAAACTTTAAAAAAAAATTTAACATCTAGATTTTGATAGAAAAATATTTTCTATTTTTAACACACTATTAAAATCGTTTTTTTAATGAAAGATATATTTTCAATTTTTTATATAAAATGTGTTTAGTATTCACTTTTTTCAGTTTTTTGTCTTTAAATATAATACATATAAAAGAAAAATATATAGACAAAAATATCAAGGAACAATTTAATGCTTGAAGTCATTATAAATAATATAGAAAAAATTCATTTGGGCACACATGAGTATTTTGTGTGTCCTTTACATTCTCATATGTTTTCAAGTAATGATAAATGTTCGAAATAGCTTGCACCACCTATATGTGGCATAAAATATTCGTAGATCAAGGGCTTAAAGTCACTAGAAATTTTTTTCCACCCCTTTAACATGAATGAATATGAATGCGATGAGCTCTTTACAAGCATCGAATAATTAAGATTTACTTTTAAGGAACATAAAATATGTTATAAAAACATCTAAAATTATTGGAAAAAATATTAATCTCTTATTGCATATTTCAATGCTTTCTTTTGTATCTGAAATGATCCAGCATATATAGTGCGGCCATAAAAATAACGTGAGATATCTGGAGCTCCACTGTAAAAAAATATGTTAAGCCAAATGCAAGACAACTTAGTCTACATACTATTCCCTTATTCCAACCTTGGAATTTCTATTTTTTTGCTTAAAAAAAAGTTTAATTTTCAGCACCAACTGCAATATGTCAATGAACACTCAGTTGGAAAAGCCAATTAGTCGGAAGAATTACAGAAATTGTTATTTACACAAAATTGAAATTGAAACCCAAAACTGATGTTTCTATGCAAATGTATCAAACTGGTCGTCATTTTACAGATGCACCTATAAATTGCATTTCCTTGTAAGTGACCACCTTTCTCCCCGGGTATCACTCAATGTGCTTTATACATGCAGGATCATCTGAAAAGCATGCTATACAAAGTGAACTTTCATAATATAACCTTAGATAATGCTTCAAGTTCGACAAACAAAAGTTTAACTGCTGCAATTAGAGTTAGAACATGCAATTCAAAGAATGCATTTTTTCGGGCCACTTGAGAGACTAACTCATTGACTCACACGTATCAACGATGCCAAAATAAGAATTGTAGAGGAAATTTTTATTTCTGTCATTCTTTACAAATACAAATTCATTCTTAATAAAAATTCGTTACGCAAACGGTATGTATATAACCTTATTTCAGTTGGTGACGAAAATTGGATTTGCATTCTTTATAAATCGAAACAGCGTTATCGGAATATTATGGAGACCAAATTTAGTTGCATTTTGCTAAGTAGATTTTATGGAATAGAGCTCCAAAAAAGTTGCGTAATTTTATGGCCATCCTCTATATTATCAAAGTAAGTGAGATCCACTTTTCCTCCCATATGCAGACTTTCCCTTTCAATTTCCGAGTTTTTCCCAAGACGGGGCATTCCGAGGTCTTTTCATTTGAGGAGCATCGCCACTTAATCAGGTTCTCCTCACTAATAAAACCCACCGAGATCTTATCGGAAATCTTTAATCTCGCTCGCTCTCGGATTAAGGAAAATTTAATTAGAGAGTCATTATGCGCCTTCTTCGTGGCTCCCACTGGCATCTTGTTAATAGAATCAACGAAGTGCTATTTCCGTATGATTAAGAGGAAAAATGTAATACTCAATCAAAAAATGATGAAATATTAACTACCAAGGTAAATGCTCTACGATGTGTAGTAAGATGCTGACAATTTGGTCCGAGTCCCTGAAAGGGTCATTCTCCTCAAACGGAGCAGAAATGGCGGGGGTGGAGCTTGAAATTTTCACTTTCACTTAAATCCATTTTTATTGGAAACGGAGAAATAGCATAAATTAGGTGAATTATCGTCTCATCATAATGAACATATTTTGTAATAAAAATATTTCGAGAGCTAATTCCACTTAGAAGACAAGGGCTGAAAAGTTATTTTCAACCCTAATTTAAGCGGCATTTTATTCTAAACAATGTTGGTAAACTCTTCAAAGTTACATTCTCTTATACCACCGTTCATTCCTCATAGTTCGAAGACCTTATGAAATTAGTGGTAGAAATGGAGGAGGGGGTGCAATTTTATTCCCTTTATAATTCTCGACAAAAGGAATTTACCTTTTCTTTCCGTCTTTCCAACGTAATTTTTTTAAAAGCTATTACGATGTTTTCCGGCTGTGGTGGCTTGGTATTATGATCTTGACGTCGGGACAAGTTGGTTCTGGTTCGAATACTGATAACACCGAAAATCTACAGTGTTGGCATTGCGCGTGCTAAAAATATCTTCTAGAGTCAAACTTCTTCAATTGTGTGGCGTTGAAATTTGGAAAGGTAAGTGTAGGCTAACGTGTCCTCTTTGTCATCTGAACATTGTTCAAAGATAGCCCTCGTTTGATAGTTACAAGATAGTCCTTGTAATACTTCAAAGTGAACCTTTAATCTAACTAAGTTAAACTACACCAAACTACCAAATATCTCTTTACTTTGGTTGTTGCTAACGAAGAAAGATAAGAATACATTAACTTCACAAGCTGCCGAACTCTGATCTGATGAGTCTAACAATTTTGTCTATAGTTTTACTTCCTTGTTTTTCTGCATCATTACACGCATGATGCATGTGTTTATTTCTACTGAGAGAAAACAAGACGGTTCCTTATAAGTTCTCTAAATGGAGCATACATCTTGTCTTCTAATCATTTGGAAAGAGGTAGAGCAATGCTTTCTTGTATTTCCTTTAAAATTACAGATCTTGGATTTCGCGTAGTCATAATCTAAATCTTAACATTTGATAGATTTTGGCAGGAATTAAATTAATATTTTTTATCTATAAATAATTAAATGTAGTTTAATTTTTAGAATCTAACCTCCATTTTACTTTCTCAAGGTATATTTCGTATCTTTTGTGCGCATTGTGAGAATGCATTGCAATTGTCAAATAATTTCAACTCGAAATCCTGAGAAACCATTGTGGTTTAGAGCTTTCTGTTAACTCAAATAAAAGACATTTTGGGAATTATGCATGCAATATGTCTGTAAATACGAAGACTCAACATTGAGAAAAAAAGGGGAAAAAACTATTCCGGCAAATGAATCTTGATACATTATTTTTATATACGTCAAAAATTATAAATATGTTTCAAATTTTGGATAAATTCGTCAACATGAATTCTGTCTGCCATTCCATGTCAATGTAAAAACGTATACTCAGAAGCTCAAAAAGGTAGATGGAGGAAATACGCCATGTAGTTTTGTCACTTGAACTGTACATATGCTTTTAACTTTTGACCATATCCTGCAAAGATATTTTCTATCAGAAGGACTTTATATGTGTGCTCACGTAGAAACAATAACTCAGTAACGCAACCATGAATATGAAAAAAACTTGCCATAAGTTTTTTGACACCATAATTGAATTTTTAAATGTGGTGTTTACTGTACCCACCTGTTTCTCGCCAATTTTTCTTTTGCGCAATTTCATGTGTCGTAGCCAAATACTTTTTTGTATGTGCATTGCGAATTTTATTGCTCTCTTTCGCATGCGTCACCTGAAAACGAGAGATTGAGTTCGCAATGCCTGATGTATTTTAAGAGTGTACCGGGCAAATTTTTTTAAGTTAAAAAAACATCATCGACTTTGTTTTCAGCATAGCAGGAACCTAGTAGCTTCGCTTTTTCATTGAATGTTAGGAATCTAGGTTTTTAAAAAAATTTCGAAAACTAGAATTTCCGCACGTAATGCCTTCAGCATTTGAAGCGTGTATTGGGCAAATTATATAACTTAAAAAATATCAGCGGCTTCGCTTTCAGCATAGCGGAATACTCGTAGCTTCGCATATTCATTGAAAAACGAAACACACAGAATAACATACATGGCACGGAACCGATATTCAATACGAAGAATTCCAAACGAAGTTTTATTCAAATTCGAATTTATCGACCAATCACATCGAAGAGTTGAACAAAACAGTCCAATCGAAACGTGACAAAATATAGCCTGATAAGCAAAGCACCGATGACAATATCAATTTGTGCGCATGTGTGTAAATGCGTCTAGATGTTAAAAACATCTAGACGCATCCAAAACAAATGTTCTGTATTCGCCGTTCTTGGCGGCAAAGAGCTGGCGATTCTAAGAGGAACGAAGTAATTGCGTACCATAAACTTCACATAAACCTTGAAGATTTGTGTCAAACTATGGAACCAAATGGTACCGGAAAAGATGTCCAAAATATATACTGGATTTCCTCACTATAATATGAAGTTGAACAGGAAACTTGCCAAACAAGGAAGACGAGGGACAGCACTGTCCATAGTTTTAGTATTACACATTTCGGAATGATATGAACCTTTTTTTTGTGGAATCTATCATACATATTTTACGAGGATTGCTTATACTATGAAGATCTATCTATATCGTCTACACAAAATGATGGAAAAGAAAACGAATTTATTTATGTTCTTGGAACAAAGAAGACCACTGTTCCACCCATCCGCAAGCCCTATTTTTCAATTTCCGTGTTTCTCCCATCGATGAACTGTCCCAAAGTTCTTTCAATCAGAGCAACGTCACTTAATCAGGTTCCATTCTCTAATAAAACCCACAGAAGATTTATCGGAAATATTTAATCTCGCTCGTCCTCGTATCAAAGAAAATTTAATTAGAGAACCATGAAACTCCCTCAGCCCTCGGAAATCTCCAGCTTGTTATTAGATGAAGAAGCCATTGATAACTTGAGCATGATTGAAGAAGAAATGTAATAATGGAGAAACTGAATTTTGTTGCTATTATATTTATCTAAAACTCTGAGATATGTTATGAGCTCGACTGTTTTTAAGTTTCGTTTCGAAGACTGTTCGTACAATTGGGTTATGAATATTTCAGCCAAACCTTTGGGCCATTTTATACACGCAGCCCATTAACCCTTTATGTCACGCTTTTGCAAATCTTCAACAAATCCAAAAGGCTATGTCTTTTCCACAGTAAGCTCTTCAAGTCTATTTCAATGGTTGTTGCATTACTGCCACATTATAGTTAACACAATATGCTCATATATTCCCCAACAGATGGTGATACTAAGGGGGGTTTTAAGAACAAAGTTTTGGTTGACACTTAAACATTTTCACGAGGGTGCTCCTGAAATTTCTGGAGAATTGAGTGAAGTTAAAAAGAGTGGGCACATACATTTATGAGAAATGTGGTGAAGGTCTTTGTTAAAGCAAAACTATAAACCGTTTTAAACACTGAAATTTTAAATTTTTGATGCCATTTTGCATTATGTTATAAAAATGAAAAAAACTTTTTTCTTAATAAAGTTTTATATTAACGTGAAAAATTTTTGAACGTGAAAGTATTTTTCCTTACTTACAATGATGTATTTTAACCTCTGATTCATTTTTTTTCAAATCGGAATTGTTGAGACATAAATTGTTAAGGCCTTCCTAGGCACTTTGCGTTGTTCACTTTCTGACACATATTCTCAAAATTATTAACATGAAATATGATTTATCGTTAAACTAAAATATTGGAAAAGAGATTTTAAATATCACATATCAATCAACATGCTGAAACACATCCATGTTTGCCATGATAAAATTTAATGCTGATAAACAGTAATGAAGAAAATGTGTATGAAGTGACCTAAATGATGTATTATATAACAATATGAAGTTTAATTCAATTACAACTTGAATTGAAATAACTTTGAGAGTAGCTGCAGATATTTCTATATACTTTTTAATGAAAAGAGTATGGAAAAGAAATTTAATGGATAATAATTTCAAAATGTAAGTGTACAGGTATAATAACCTAGAGCAGCCTAGTCATAAAGATGGCAGATTCAAAGGTCATGTGCAGTTGGAAATATGAACAGAAATTGAATACAAACAGCGAACTCATAATCCGATGGTAAGACCTCCTAGCCGAGCAACTCAATTTTCAGAACGTCCACCTCAGAATGATTTGTAGAACAGTATTTTTAAGTGGTTTGGCCACCTTTCAACACTTGCCTTTTTATAAGCTTTTATTGAGTGCCATGTCCACAAATCTTCAGATCGATTTCTTACCCACTTCCAATCGAGCTACAGTTTTGAAAAATAGCACAGTAGTGGGTTTCCGGAGACAATACAATATTATGCAAAAAAATTTGCAATCTATCCCTATTTTAAACTTAACAAAATGATATTAAAATTTTAGCCTATATATGAGCGTTAAAGTTTGGAAGGTGGTAACCTCAAGTTACGTAGGTTGTAACAACACCACTAGACGACACACAATAGAAGGGGGCTCGGCCTGTGAATTATGCCCATTTCGGGGCTGCTTGAGGGCCAAAGGTCAGATCGGGGAAGTGAGTCTTGTTTCGTCTCTCGGTCTGTGTCGCACTTTTTTCAAATTCGTATTATTTTTTTTCCTATTCAATATTCGTAACGAGTATTAATATGTGTTTTACGTTGAAGAATTCGGTAATTGAATTTGGTTTACTATGCCTAACATGTGTGAATTCGTGTCAGCCGTCACTAAAAAGAAGAAAATAAAATAAATAAAAAATAAGTTATCAGCTTTCATTCATGCGAAAAAATAAACGCAAAAGTTGAATATAATTTTTCTGATTACAATAAAGTGCATGGTTCGAATAAAAGCGTGGGCGCCTTTACCTTCTAGGAATATTCCATTTGTTTAAGGAAAATACAGAAAATATAAGGTGCTATATATTGCACCCAAGCTTTTATTCGAACCATGCATTTTATTGTAATCAGAAAAATTATTTTCAGCGTTTCCGTTCATTTTTTCGCATGAATAAAAGCTTATACCTTAATTTTCTTTTATTTGTTTTATTTTCTATTCAAGTATGCCTGATATTTTAATTAGATCCGCAATTTCGGATTTCCAAGTTTATTATGTAACTATATTTGCAATTTCACTTCCTCCTAATAATAGCAGGTAGTAAAGAAATTTTCAATTCAAGAGGTCCTTCAACCTACTGCACATCGACATTGGCAAGTTATTTTCTGCTGGTTAGGCTTAGCGAAAAATTAGAGCTTATGCTTTGGTTTAGTTTTGTTTGAGAAAATAATCCTCTTCAGAAAATATAATTTAAAATAACGAACTATTTAGGATTTACATTAGGCACGACACTGAATCAAACACTTGTTTAAATTTTGTTTTTCATATGCTTTACTATTATCATTCTATGTGGGTTAAATAGCCTTTGTTGCTTCAAATCCCGTAACACTAATTCAAGTTCAAGATCATTCTATGTAATTTTATGATTCTAGAGGGAAAAGTTATATAAAATACCGTCTTAATCTTTCATTGCTTAAGCGTCACGCTTAAGGATTGAATTTTGAATCTTAGTAGTTCTAGCCAACTAAAAGTTTCAAACTATTATCGCTTCTTAATAATGAAATATCTAGCGAAATTGTCTTGGGTCGCTGATTTTCCGCTATTTCTCTGTGTTCCTTAATTTTAAATATTCTACAGGTATTCTTTAATTAATTTCTGCTTGGTTTCAATAAGAATCCGCGTTGTATTCATACCTCCAGAAGAAAACAAGGCGGTCTATGTTTGCATGACTCCCTATAATAAAGAGTTCTACATGACTGACTAAATTACAGAAGAGTACCGAAATTATGCCAGTGAATATTTACAGAGTAAACATTATGCTTTATATAAAGGATGCATAGTCTTTAAAATACAATTATTTTGGATTATGCATCGAATTATATCAAACAGCTTAAAAGTTTCATAATTTCGGTGAGATTCCAGAAATTAAATTATATTTGAAGAAAGAAAATAATTTTATAAGCGTTCCTATGTCAATCTAAAATTTTAACAAGAGCTATATTAACTAGGCTTAAACAATATGTAAGTTTATATGAGTAGCAAGGTTAAGAATCCTTCAGCTTTTACAGAAATGCTGCTTTAGCTGAAAAAATTCATAAATTTGGAAAAAAGGCAGTTAGAAAATTAATACTTTCTTACTTAGAAAAGGCATATATTTTCTGTTAAAAATTTCTATTCCATTACTTAGAGAATGTAAATATCTTGTATCTAGGATATATAGAAGGCTTTTTCTATTAGTACTTGCAAATACATAACTAATCCCACTCTTTATAGTGAACAATCATTTAAAGAAATATTCCAAGAGAAATATCTCAATTTTCTAATATTAACTTTATTATACATTTTTAAAAGCTCGTGCGAATTATGTAACCTTATGAGTGTACAGATGCTGAACTAAAAGATAATTTAGGTCAAAGAAAATGGTAGAAAAAGAGGGTGCTACTGTTTTTTTGTTAATCAAGAAATTTATTGATTTGTCAATATTGCAGTTTGGATGAAATATACTAGTGATTCCCACGCTTTTCTTGATAATATTTTCCAGCATATTATGAGTATTAAACGCCGCATCAGAAATAAAAAAATTAAATCTGAAAAAATGCTTCATGGTCATAAATACTTTCAGATTTATGCTTCAATGTTTATTTTCTAACAAATAGATCTGCAGAAGCATTCCATTAAATTCCTTTCGATAAATGAAATGTTTTTATATAGCAAAATTGCCGTGGTGAATTTTTAACATTTAATACATTTTCTTGTCGTAGCATTGCGTTATAAGGATCTTCATCTACATAAAGTTTTTGTTGCAATTATAGTGACCAAGTTTGTTTAATGTTTATAATTGTTGTGACAAATTCTTGCGGTTTTTTGCGTTGCTCGTTTCATTCTACTGCAAGACCATAAGTTTGTTTATCTACACTGGAAATTAAATACCGGAAGATATATTTGAGGGAGATTGTTATATTTGGGTTCGTAAAGGATTTCGAAATAAAGAGAGAATTTAAAACTCCAAATTGTCTATTCACAATATTTTACATGAAATAAGCGACACTCCTAATGAGTTCAGTTCGGTTATTGAGAGCAGAATAAAGCCAATTTTGCACAAAATGTAAATAAAAATACCGAGCCGGCGCTTAGAGGTGATACTGAAAATTAAAGCATTGCGGAGAAGTTGAAAAGAAGAATATCAAAAAATAGAGCAGAAAAAGAAGGTGCATAAAATAAGTTATTTTCTAAATAGAAACTTAAGCGACGTAAAAAAACGCTCAATGGGCGAAGATTTTCTTTTTTCCCAAAAGGGAAATTAAAATACTTAGAATCATTTATATGTAAAATAAACATCAATATAAAAAGCAATAACAGTCTTTACACACGCACAATAACACCAATAGGTAGATGGTTATACTTTTTACAACTCCGGTCCTTCGGATATATTGATTCTTCAGGTATCACATCCTGCAACTTTGTCGCCTTAGTAATTTACAGAAAATACGTCTGTATTTTCCCCATCTATTGTAGAAAGCAATTCTCAGCTTCCGACTTTACGAGTTTGTCAAAAGTTCCATATGTGAGTATTTTTCTTCCAAAGAAAGTACTTCGACGAAGAATCAATATTTCCTTCCCCTCGAAATAGTTTTTTTTTAATTTTTTACTGCCACCACGTTTTTGTGGAATATTGTCCTATTTTATTTATGTCGCCTTTCGTACCACCATTTTATTGGATTTTCTATTTTTAACATTTCTGTTTTTTTCTCTCCTCTTTGTGGTTATTAGGATTTCAAAGCACAAACTCATTGCATACACAAATTGTTAAGCTAGTCCCCAAAGGATGTGGGAAAAAACCAAAGACAGTATTTGCAAAATGGAATTTAGAAGAATGTTTGGAATGCTTTTGAAGAAAATTGATTCTTTGGAAAATTTGAATCCTTGTTATGGAACTTTCAGAATTTTTCTTTAAAAAGTAATTTTAACTGCCGACAGAGCGTAAAATATAAAAGAGAAAAGTTAAGAAAAAGGCATTATTTTAGAATTCATTACGTTAAAATGATGAGAAACATTTTGATATGCATAACATTGGTTTAAACATGCTCATACTAATTTGTATACAGAATATGTTCTTTTTCATTTTTTGCAATTAGATTAAGACTTCAGACTGTTTTTAACCGAAAGTTACTTTCCTCTTTAAAAGAGAACTAAGGTTATTTCAAATTAAACTAAGAAATTTTAGCAAATATTTTCATTCAGAATTTTAAACAAGAATTTTCATACATAAGAAATAGCCTTAAAATTTATTTACTCTGATTTTTTTTTAATGAAGGTTGCTATCAATGCAATTTCACGAAGTACCACAGTGAGTGTGATTCTGTTAAGATTTTGTTTTACAATTCCTACGAAAATTTTACGAGATTTGTCTTTTCTCAGCATTTGCAGACTGAGGAATTTAAAAAAATCGTTATTTATTCCATTAATGTCTGCAGAATAATTATTCACAACTGAGATTTCATTTTTTTTCAGTAATATATGTTTCATTTTTTCTTCAGATAAATATATTTGCTCAGTTGAAAATATTTCCTTGAAAATATCCACATGATTGTGAGAGTAAAGAGATAAAAATTCTTTGATTTTTAAGAACTAAATTAAATTCAACAATCAACAGGCAGAATTTCTTTTAAAGCATGGGTTATGCTTCACAACAGGTAGGCAAATATCTCCAAAACACATATTTTGAGACATATCTGATTTTGCAAACATTGCAGCATAGAATTTTGAAGTTGCGTTTCTCACAAAGAAGTATTTTATGTTCAAAGGAATGCTATTTGTTCTGAGAGGCTTTCGACGATAAATTTCCCAATGTTAGGGACAATTTTAAATAATAAATCCTTAATCCATAATATGGGGATTGATTCCAGATCACACTGCTACGTTCCAGCGAATTTTGAATTTCGATAAATTAATGTCTTTTAATAAGAAATTCTCTTAAGGGGACATACGACTGTTAAACCTCGAAACTTTTCGATTTCATGAAAAAAATATATATGATTTCCCTGTCCTTTCTGAACAATTCAAAACAACCCGCGTTAAAAAAATCCCATAATTATCGAAGTTATGAAGGAAAATATATCAGCTATTCAACGTGAATAATGAATATGGCCATATCTTTAAAGCACAATATTTCAAATTTTTTTTTTATATTGCACGTACGATATCTCAAGAACTATCGAATATTTTTATATAAAATTTGTACCGAATATGTATTGTGCTATGTTCTACAGATTGAAACACAGTTTTGTACATATTTTCACTTAATTAGTTTTTTTCGGGGGGAGGTAGAAATGTTGAAATTTCAACAATTTTTAACATTTTTATTTTAAATTGGTATATAAAATAGAAATTAAATTTATATGTAAATAAATTGTGGTTCACCTTCTTAAACAGACTGTTTGGATTACTGAAATACCCAAAATATTGCGTTTAGACCAATATTTTATCCGTAATCATGCGCTCAAGGAGACTATCTCATTTTTTCTCAAAAAATAATACACATATTTATTACTCTCTTAAATAAATAAATACAAATATTAAGGTTTGGAAATATGTGTACTATACCAGAAAGAATAGATTTTTTTCTAGAAAAAAAGTGAGTTCGTGTAATGTATTCTTTCAGAGATACATTGTATCGAATTTGACAATTTTCCGCTATTTTTTCCAAGGCTTCAGAGTCGTATGACCACTTAAAAAATATATGATACGATGATAAAAAAGAATTGACAAGGAATAGGACAAGGATGGATTGACAAGGATTTTGTTTTAATTATATTAATGTCCTATTTGTAAGCAACAAGAGGTCTATTTTAGGAGCCCGCAATTTTAAAGTCAGGTCATATGAGGAAGAAGACACCTAAGGTGGTATCCTTTTACCAAATTCAGCTTCGTACCAACGAGAGGACGCACGATCCAAGACGTCAAATTCAACAAGCTTCAAGCCCATATGCAGGCTGTATCTTTGATATAATGACGTTTCGAGCCTAAAATCATCCGACCTCGAAGCCTAGACCTCATCACCAGGCATGCGCGTCCTTGGTTAATAACAGAGCAATAATAAATATGGTAAAGGAAAAAGCAATAAAAAATTTCAAAAGAGCAAAAAATAAAACTGTAATAAAGCAACAATTGAAGCTATCATAATTAATAACGCAATGATAAAGAATGAAGTTGCAATACTTATTTGCAGTTTATTCTTTGCCATTAGCATATAAAATTGAAATCACAATCACAACCGGAAGCTTGCTTGCTGTTCCAAACACCGAAACCTAACCGGCGACAAAATAGTTGTAATAAACCTGACAGTTATTGAAAGAGCGTCCAATGTCGAGCTACGCGTTAATATTTTGATGAACAGAACGCACTGCCTTCGTGGACAATTGCGTTACCATCTTTAATGGGCCACAGCGAGACCAAGACGACGGTACTGGAGTAATTTGCAACACGCATTTCCTCTGTGCATTTATGCAGCATCTTATTCTGCACGTACTAGATTAGTCCATCTAGGATGGTGCCGGCATTTACTACTAACTATGCGGCGGTGACAGAATGGAGTACGCTCTTAATGATATGCGGCATTTGTCATAATTATTAGGACTTAATGCATCTGCCACAAAGGCAAGATGGCTATTTTGAAATGAATGGCGCATTTTTGCGAAGAGATGACGTGGTAATGTGTGAAACGTGGCAGATGAAACTTGTAAATTGGATATAATTTGCTTCGGGCATTGTTATTAGTTGTAAGGAATGTAGGCACGGCAACTTTCGACCAAAATAAAACTTTCTTGATAGAAATTTAGGTGGCAAATTTATACTCAAAATTCGAGTTCAAAAATAACTTTACGATGGAAAGAAAAAATAACATTAGACGGCGGAGGTATATTAATCTATTACTGCTGTAGGCATTTAAAATTAATCACTTATTTAGCATTTAGTTTAGAGTATCAAACGATGCCGAGAAGTTACATTTTTGCGCCAACTCAATAAATTTCTCCAAAAGAAAGTAGCGATATTGCCAGTAGTTTTCCTCTAAGACATTTAGTGCTTAGATTTTTATTTTCAAAGTGGTTCGTGTATTATTGTTTGTGTTCTAGAAGTTTGAGACTATATCACTAATTCTTTTTAATCTTTCTTATACGAAATGAGTAATAATGTAAAGAGAATATATTTTTAAGTAATAAAGAATTTGAAGTTTTGATGAATCTTCACATATTATACTTCTTTGAATCCGAAAAAAATGATTTTTTTTATTATATCTGTCTGTCTATGAGCCTATATATGAAAACTATGACTCAGAAACGGAACAAATTATATGAATGAAATTTGGTTTGTTGTCTTTATTCTAATATAGATAGATGATAGTCTATTGCATATATAAACACTATAACATGAAAATGCAAAAAAACATAAAGGATGAAATTTACCTGGCAGTTTTAAGACCATAATCGTACATGACTATCAAAATGTGGACCAAATCCGTCAAAGTGTTTACTGTCTGTTTGTGTGTACGTGAACGCTATAATTAACAACTACAAGAATCTATATTAGCGAATTTTGATATGTAGTCTTAACAATAAAATAATAGATATTTTTCTAAAATACATACTCGATTTTCTTCATTTTACTCTACATGTATGTCGTAATATAAATATTTTCTCTAACATCACATAGACAAAATTTTGTGACATAAAGCTTACCTTTTATTTCAATTATCGAATCTAAATTCCATACAACATTAACTTTCTTTTTATTTTATGACATGAAGCAATAAATTTAAACGAGTTGAACAATCTTTTTCTTAGCCACAAAGAATGATAATAAATTTGAAAGAAATCGTCTTTCAACTCATATAATAGGAATGCGGCTCCCTAATAGAGCTCCTGATATAGAGTGAATTTTTTTAAATATGTGACATTAATGTATTATTTAAGTAACCAGTATTTTTAAATCTATTATAAAGTTCATGGAGTCTTAATGAAAAGAAATAATTTCTGTTGAATTTTTGAAAACCAACATTCTGAAAGTTCAATAATGCTCTTCTTAAGTTAGGCTTACATTATTTAATTAAATCCAATATTATGGCGAGGTAATTCTTTGAAGTGAAATTCTTACCTTTTCCGTTCAATATGAATTGCATCACTTAAAATGGAAAATTCTTAGAAATTCATAATGCAAGTTGTGTACTCCATTTCAATTAAAAAGCCCGTAACGAATATTTATTTCTTGCAAAAGCGTCATCAGGTTGACTCGTGCATTAAAAATGCGAATAGAATTTAACATTATAATTTATTAAAAATGCCATTATTGGGAAACTGAACGACATATTCCCTCAGTTTAATAAGATGAGCACCTTAATTTCCCTTCAAAGATGGAGAAAGAAAGATACATATTAAAAAGTATACAAGAGAGACTAATAAAAAGGCTTGAAATGAGCTAATAACGTTAGAATTTTCAAAGATAACCATGTCGTGATGTGTTTTGGCTTATAACCAAATCCTCATTTTCTTCTCATTAAAAATTTAACAAAGCTTTATAACTCATTTTCTATCTAGATTGAGAGTTTTTGTTGTTGTTTCACTCCAGAATTTGATTAACTAAGCTATTTTAAAAGCGTCGTAATGATCTAGTGTACTGATTAAGACGGAACATTAATCAAATCCTTTTCAGTTTTACTAAACTAGTTATTTATAGGTAGATGATTTTTTGATAAAATTAAAATGAGCTTTTCCCATTTCTCAGAATGAGTGCTTAGTAATTCAATAGTCCTTAAATACTTCTATATTATTTTTACTATCTTCTCGTATATGAATATAAGGCAAGAGTATTGTTAAAAATTAAATGTCGATATATTGGCGAATTTCTCCATTTTGTACTTTCCTGAGTATGAAAAATTAATTTTTCAGAATTGTATCCACCTACTTGGGAACATGACAACTCTAAAACTTACCAAGCAAGACAAATGAAATTTAGAAAATTATATGTACTGCAATATTTTATATCTTTTTAAAATCTGGACCTTCTGATTTGGACATTCTGTTAAAACAAATCCTTCAACCATTCGACTGTCTATCGGCCTGTCTACTTTTAACTGTATAAACACGATAGCCAACAATGCAAGACCAGCAACTAACCTGTCTGTCTATTCTTTCCAGTGCATGTGAACACGGTAACTTAAATCCCCAACACTCTAGATAGATGAAATTCAGCGCAAACTCCTATCATTAGAATAATAGATTTTTATAGAATTTCCTTGGACAAATTTGTCGGAAGGATAACGGCCAATTCATTTATACATAAAAGCAATAACTTCTAAACGCAATTAATGCATTCGTTTCAGAATTGGAGTTTATATATATATATATATAACAACAATACAAACATAACAATATACAAACAGAAACAAAAACAGAAACAAATGCAAAAACCAATTAAGAAATTAGTTTTTTAATCAAAATAAATACTTAACTTAAAGAAGTAATATTTCAAATGAAGTAAACTTAGGAAATGGACATAACACGATTAACAAAAAATCTAAAAATGATTTAAATATGAGAAAAAACCTTCACAAATGCGGTGAATGCGCTAATGCAGCAGTATAACTGAAAAGTGAGAAATGTTAACAAAAGAAAACGTCACGTCAGCACTTTTTAAACGATGGTTTGTGCCTCGTGCGTTGCTGTCTGTTTCCTTTGTCTCTTCTCTAGTGGACTACTGGGTGAGTTTTGACACTTTTTTCTTCATTCTTGTTTTGCTTTGTTGGTTATGAGGTTGAATTTCATATGTTTTACTTCAAATGGACCTGATATTTTCATTATTTCCATTTTTTTTATTATTTCTATATCTACTTTTTCAATTTGACTCTTATCTCTTAGCTCTGTTTCCTTATTTCAGATTATGGTTTTGTTCGGTGTTCCGGGGAAACAAACTCTTTTTTGCATTATTGCTAGAGTTTGTGATTAGAAAACACCGAATTCATTGATATATACGCCCGTTCGGGATTTTCCTCGCTGATGACACGTCCCAGACGTTGGCGATCTGTTCTCTTTTTTGTTGTTTTGGTTTTCATTTTTGACATGGTTTTGTTTTCTTTTGTTAATATATATATATAACATCTCTATGAATGTAGAACATCTGAGTCAAGGAAAAGACTTTAGTTGATTCCATAAGCTGTTATTAAATCATTGCAGATAGGTTACCTTTCCATAGGTAAAGGGATCATTTTATGCGTAGCTCCCTAACCAGGATTAAAGAGGTTACGCCCGAGCGGCGCGCTGTTGTTGTCAGCTTACATGCTTGAGCCAAAAAAAGGCAGTTAACAATCTCTGGGAGGTTATATATATATAACCTGACTAAAGCTTGTCCAGAGCCAAGCTGCTATATTAATTGTTGAAAACTATTAATATAGCAACTATTAATATAGCTATCTATAAATTTGGATTGACTTTTTCAATACTTTTAATAACAACACAGTTTTTTACTTGTTGACATATAAATGTTTATACTTAATTTTTTGTTCATGGTATCTATAGTATTTTCAATTCTTTAGATTTTGTTTTAAATTTAGTTGTATTGTTCAAATAATGACTTTTTAGTTTAGGATTTGCTTATATTATATATATATATATACTGTATTCGTTATTGTAGTTGTTAAATGATTAAACAGGCCGAGTTAAATTCTAAATTTCATTTTATTATAGGAGAATGACGAAATGTACGTGCATTTTCGTTTTAAGTTTTAAGCCAAAAGTGAACAGAAGTTCCCTGCTTTTTCTCAGGTAGGGATTTAACAGATAGACATGTGATCAAAGTGAAGGGAAAAATAGCTATTTTTACTATATTACGTAAGTGTTTTAGGGAAAATGCATGGCGGCATTAATATATATATATATTAAGAATAAAATTTAATTTTTTTCTAGATTTATGTTAATCATATCCATATGTGTCCTTTTCCTAAAGTTTACTTCATCGGAATTATTATTTCTTCGATTAAGTATTTATTTGATTAAAACTAATTTCTTGATTGGTTATTGCATTTGTTTCTGTTTCTGTATATATATATAACTTGTAACTTTTGTATGTATAAAAAAATATAACTTTTATAATATATATATAACAAAAATATATCTTGTTATATATGGACATACAAAAACAAATTTACCAAGACATATCAAAATTAAATTCATACATTAAAAATTCATTAATTGAACAAAATAACCAAATCTAAAATAAAATTTAAAAAATAGAAAATACTATAGATACTAAGAGCAAAAGGTAAGTTTAAGCATTTAGATGTTAGCATGTATATGAACTCTGTTACTATCAAAACTATTGAAAAAAGGCAATCCAAGTAAATGGAGTTTTCAACAATTAAATTATTTGCAATATCTTTCTATTAAGATTTATAGAAACACTATTCTCTCTAAATTTTCTCGTATTAAATCTATTTGTTCGAACGAAAATTGAAAATCGAGACAATTAAAGCTTTTGTATGATCAACTTTTAAATAATGGTATTCCCGAAAACTTTGTGCGACGATATCTCAAGCAGTGATTCCGGAGCTACTGGCAAAGCCTTTTTCTCCTTCTCTTTTTCTTCCTCTCTTTGGCAACAGCAATAACTGGTTTGGCGTCCATTCTCCTCGTGGTTCTCACGGACATGTTGGCTTTTTCCTGGCCATGGTAAGCCTTTTTCGCTTTTATCTTTTTTTTGTGTATACTACTATTTTATTTTATTTCATTCTAGGTCTTTTGTATTCGGATTTTTTGCTTTCGATTCTTTTTAAATCATCTATAATGTATTTATCTTTTATTCCAGAATTTTCCCATTTTCCATTTTAATTGTCTTGTGCTCTTTGAAGGGATGGCGGCATATTTTAACGGATTTCGTTTGTCGTTAGCAGAAAAAAGCAGAAATGAATATCATGAGAGAGCTTCTCTTCCTGAAGAGCGGCTCACCATGATATTTTTCAATTTATTTTGGTTTTTGTTTATATTTTTGCCATTGTGTCTTGATTGTTTTTGAGTTTTTGTCTTATGTTTCTAGTTTCTTTTGATGTGTGTATGTGTGCGTGCGTGCATGTGAGTGTGTGTGTGTAACATAATCACTAAAGGCGAAATGTCGAATATCTGAGTCAAGGAAACAACGTTAGTTGAGTCAATCTTCTTCTATTCAGTCACTGAAGATATTTCTTCATGGTAAAGGATTCAGTTCTTACTTAGCTCCATGAAAAGAAATTCAGAGTTAACGCGCGAAGCAGCTCGACGCTGTTGTTCTCTTACAGGTTGGAGTCAAAAAGTTCAGAGGAATGCGCAGAACGCTTAAGTACCCAGAGAAAGGAATTTCCCCGGAAAAGACACGTGACTCGAAAAGAAAGTTGTAGTACGCTTATTACGATGAAAGTAGAAGTAATTAAAATGAGGTGTCGTTAAAAGTTTGTTTAAGAAAGTTAAAGAATTCAAATATCATATATATATATTTTTAAAATTGGAGTTCTCGTGAATGAAGCAAAAAAGTGGTTAATCGCAGTGGTTCTTACATAATATGCATTGTCCCGTGTTATCGGTTTGGAGTTATCCTGTTAATCGGTCCTGAGTTATCCTTATTAGGAATTAGCCAACCGTTGCATATCGGAAGGCATAAAAAGAGAATTGTGTAAAACTATTTGAAGGCGATTTACAGGTATATTAGTCTCATAGAGGGTGTCAAATAAAGTTTTTCTGGAAGAGGAGATCCTAATGAGGATATAAGGGAATCAAGATCATGTATTCAAAATCTGTTCCCAACTTATAAAAGAAAAAAAATGTATTTCAGAATCTGTGCCAACGTGCAAAAGGAAAAGATAATCAAGTGGTACTGAATCTTCAACTTGCAAAGGAGAAAAAATCTCGAGTGGTACAGACTCTGTATAAATCTGAATAGGAAGGAAAAATAACTCTACTGGTGCACCATCTCTGCGGCACGTATTGCAAATGATTAATAAACCAGCAGTTCTCCTATTTTTCCAACCAATCTCGTGTTGATGTACGTCTTGAATTTCTCGACTAGCATCCCGACTCATCTTATATTTGGAAGGGGTCAAAATGACAAGGTCCACGTCACAATAGCATTTCGTGAAGCTTCAAAAATCATATCTTAGATACATAAGATATCGATGCACACTCGTGGAGTTTCCCACTTAATGCATTACTGTTTTAAAGTTCGGCAATAAGAAAGAATGTAAGAAAACTCTAATACTGAAACAGACAACTATTTTATTTACAAATTTCCAATAGAACATTTAAAACCGATTAATTGAACAAGATATTAAAATAGCAGTAGTCAGATACAATTCCAGCGGAAAAATAAAGATAAAATATCAAAGTAAAGAATATTAAGCCACTACCAGAAAAATATGCATGGTGTGCATTTCGAAAATCAACACAAGACGTAATTAATCGCTCTCTGACGTAACATTTTCCAATTTAATCTGATTTGCTTATTTTTAATATATCAAAATTACCTTCAGATTCGGATCGTCAGATTCGTATAGTAAATCGGTGCTTGTTCAAAATTTTACCAAGAATTTTTTTATGCAAGTAGATAACTTTCTAAAAAATGTCAGTGACATTTAATGCATTTAAGTGTTTGGGCTGATTAGTCATTGAATAGTTCTAAGCCATTATTATATTAGCTCAATTTTAAAAGATTTATATCGAAGAAACGAATCATAAAATACTACAAGGAGATTATATGCTTATTAGCAAAGGTCTTTGTTAACCATATACTCATAACAATTAAAGCCTTAATTTCATCTTGTTGGACTTCCCATGTGATATTATAATGAAGTTTTAATTTTAAATAGTAAATATGAAAACATTTTTGTGGTACAATAATGCATTTGCTTATTTGTAATGTAGACATTTTATTTTTATGTAACTAGTATATATATATATTTAGATTAGATTATTGCTGTACCTCATTTATACTACTTTCCGTCTTCTATTTACTCTTTTGTTCAACTGTTTTATATACCGAATCACAGCTTAAGAATGGAGTCTACTCTCGTGACGTCAATTTCATAGGACTAACTGTCATAGGGCCATCTAACATTTTACTGCATTCTGTCCTAAGAAGACTTGTCACTTCACAAGCTTATTTCAACTACAAGGTTCACAATGGAATTTAAGTCGATACTGTGCGCTTGATATGTGTCACATGAACATGAAGTACCCTACAATTGAAAACATTCAATTAAATGAGAATTTGTGACACTAATTACAATTCGCAGTTGCTTTAAACGCTTTACAATAGTTAAAAATCTTTCACGAATCATTATTAATCGCCATTAGCCTAACACGTTCTCTTTCTCTCCGTTTTGCCTCTATCTCTTATTTAAAAAAGGAAAATGACTTTGTGAACTTGACCTTCAACTTTAGCCAGCGTTTGGAATTTATCTGGAAATAGCCTTGGAATCTCTGAGGCTACGATGTAAAGTCAGAGCTTTAAAGTGATGGAGACTATGGAGCCTTGCCAAAATTTAAGCAATGTCTTTCTTCAGATACATTAGTTTTGTAACAAGGTTTTAGGTTAACCGAAGGAAAAATGAACATATAAAAAAATTGAAGTTGACAGGAGCAAATTTCAGGCTATCGGATACTGGAATTAATTTTGTTGGGCATTTCTATTTGAAAAAAGCTGATTAACTTGATTTGTAAATCCATGAGTCATATATATGGTAAAAATATGACATAATTTTAATTCCATGATTGAATTGTGTACATAGATATGAAATTTCTCTTCGAAAAATATCGTCAAATAATGAGTGCGAAAAATAAGCAAGAATAATCTTTTCTTCCGAATTCTATATTTATATTTTCAAATGTATCGGAGTAGCAAAATTTCCTGTTACCCCGATTAAATTCTGAGAGGGTTGTTATTAGCCATCAAGAAAATAAAATGTTTATTCGAATACGGCATCTCAAACGACGACTAGTCAGTAACAATTGAAAAATAAGTGTCCAATACATATGTAAAAAAATTCAAATTAAAAAATAAAATATGATCAATAGATTATAAAAAGGTTATTGACAAAGATATTCTCAACAAATTCGGTTGAAATTAAATTATTAGCGGCGGCTGTTGAACAGAACATTTCTACAAAAGTGCGCTTTTTTACATTATACCGTTATCGACTAAGCTATAAATTTTGCTATTTTTTATACCCTTTCTGTTAGACTGTGTTCATTGTAATATTTGTTCCCTCTAATGACTGCTAAAAACACACTGTATTTACCAACCATGCATTTAAAAACATTTTAAAACTAGACACAATTTGTTAAAGACGACTGGTAAAACAAAAATTTATGTTGTGATTTTTAAATACTAATCCATGCTAATGGTTATATTCTTATTTTAAATATTCTGTTCATTAAAATACCAAATTATACCGATTATTAAACGAAGTTTCTCTCTATTTTCCTCTCACCATCCATTTTTGGAATTCTATGTATCAGTAACTTGCAGACTTCACAATTTTTTAATTTTGTTAGACTGTTGAACGTGTTTCTGCTCACATTTAAATCTCTATACGGGTTGAGTTTCACCTATTCTTCCAAACGAAAGAGGGTGATAGAAGAACCCATGGGGATCATAAAACACTATAGCAACCCTGTCCTATCTCGAACCGTTTGCAAGTTATGGCGGATACAATGAGTTTAATAAAAATCGCGAAAAAATCCAAATTTAGAAGGTTTTTGGCAGATCTATACGCAAAATAAGCACATATTCAGAAAGAGGAGTAAACATCCTTTAAGATGACACCATTTTCATCAAAATACGTGGATTTTAAAGCTGAATGACAAGCGCTGTAACTTTGGTGAAATGCAAAATCGAATTGTCGCCAAAATATTTAATATTGAATACCGAAAACACAGTTGAAACTAAAATCTGTACAAATAACCAAACTCTTGTTTATTCTATCAGCTTCCAAATGAACTTACCATAAACCACATCAGTGTTTTATTTCATGAGAAATTTATTCTTTTTTTTGCAATATATCACTGAAATTAGTGTTCGTCGAAATGGACAATCATCAAAAAGTCACCAAGCGAAACGACGGTGAATAAATGGAATGTATGGAAATCCGCCACTATGAACTTTTTCAGATATGCAGATGTGGTCCAATTTATTTGTATATCAGGCTCGGCTTTAAATCCAGGTATTTTGATGAAAATGGTGTCATCTTAAAGGATTTTAACTCCTCTTTCAGAATATGTGTTTATTTTGCGTGTAGATCTGTCAAAAACCTTCGAAATTTGATTTTTGTACGATTTTCAGCAAAATAATTGTATCTGCCATAACTCGCAAACGGTTAGAGATAGGACAGGGTTGCTATAGTGTTTTATGATCTCCATGGGCTCTTCTATCACACTCTTTCGTTTGGCAGAGTAGATCCAACTCACCCTGTATATAAAAGCGGAAAGTATGTGTGTGTATTCGTTTTTTGGTTATTTATGCACGCCCACACAGTTGGACTTACCGCGACTAAATTTGCCATAGTGAAGAATTGGCACAAGAAGGAGCTATCGCCGGAAAAATTATTTAAAATTCGAATTAGATGTTTATTTATTTAATATTAAGTAATAAATTCGGGTGTTTATTTTTATTGTCCCTTGACTATAAATTCAAATCTTTTCCATTGTTCAAACAAATATTTATTTGCGTGTTCCACTTCCACTGTTGAAAGCTAAGGTAATATCCTTTAATTCATCTAACATGCTTCTGTACATAAAATGTGTCGCGTCAGTTTAATATTGAAATCAAATGCATATTTTGTGTAAGGAATGAGAAAATAAAGTTGGCAGCTTCAAAGTTTGTGACAATATTCGCTGTAAAAAACGGAGGCGGGAAAATGAAAAAAATATGGATCCTGAAAAACTCCGGGTTATTAGCTATTAACGTATATCGCAGCAATCTTCAATATTATTTTACAGCTTTGTTGAAGACGGATATAATAGCTGATCATTCAAAATCGCTCTCTGTTTATTCGTTGGCTGATAAAAATTGATTTTAACACAGATTGAGGAGGTGGTGGACGTTGAAATTAGCAAAACATGACAGAGAACTAGATTTCCCTTTCAAAAGTTTATTTCCAAATATATAGTTTTATCATAATACTAGCCGCTTTCGGCGACCAGCTTGGTAGACGGAAAAATAATTTCAACTGATTCTCTTGTGTATAATTTTATATTCATGTTGCCCTTAATAAAGCAGTTTAAAATTCAAATTGCTATCGACATTTAACCCGCGTTCTTTTCGTACTTACACTTGCTCTGTTCCTTGTCTACATTAACGTAAACTACGCATTTGATTTCAACATTAAATTGGCGCGGCACATTTTACGTCCAGCAGCATGCTAAATGGCTTAAAACACGCTGATAAAAAGAATTAAAACATAGCAAAGATAATCTTTCATTTTATTGGATTATTTCATTATATACTTACTATCTTGAGGACTTCCTTTACAGATTTCACAAAAAATTGATGAAATAAAAGATGAAAATAAAATCCAGTTAGATATTTTCTTAGCTTTAAACAATGGAAGAGAAACACGCAATTAAATAGTTGTTTAAACAATGAAAACGGTTTGAAATGTGTTGCAACAATGAAAAGTTTTGTAAATTACGCCAAAAAAATATTTTTAAAAGGTTAATAATTTAGAGGAAACTTTGTATGATACATTTATTGATATCATTGAAAAGATAATTTTTTGCACTTCCAGATGATGTAAAAATGTTTTTTTTTGCTGTAATATTATCGAAAGTTATTAAGGAAAAACGCCAAAATTTCGCTTATTTTTTAATTAATTAAAATTCTAGTTAAAAGTTCAAAAAAACCGGCTGCGAGGTGCACTGCACATTCCCACCCTCCAAATAACGTTGGTGCCAAATAACGTAACTCGAAGTCCAGCGGTCTGTCCTGTAGAACTCCAACGCACAGACGTACACACATTCTGTTTTATATTAGTAGAGAAAATAACATGAAAATACTCGCTGTTAAGTAAGCTGAGTAGTTAATAGTTTAAAGGAGTAAGTATGATTTTCATTTAAATGTTTTTGAAATGTTACACTCGTCTTAATCATTAAGATATTTTATAACATTCATAATATAAGAATTTCTTGTTTGTTCTGAAATAAATATGGGTATATATTTTAGGTTTCTATCTTCATTTAGAAGGTTAAAAGTGATTTTTTTAAATATCTTTTTCTATTTTAATTTTAGGTTCTAAATTTGTTTTAATGACAATTCAGTAAGCATGTATAAATATATTTATTGGGAACTAACTTTTAAATTCAATTGCAAAATAATACTCAGATTTAGATTGATAATAATAAAAAGTTAAATGAAGAAATTAAAATTTATAATACAACGAGGAACTTTTTATATATATTTTAAAATTATACTTTGTAATTGCAGAAATATGATCAATTTTGATTGTATGTTTGAAAGTCGGTTCAAAATGAAATTTCTGTTTTCAAAATTTGCTCTCATTAAAGGATAATCAGATTAATTGGAAACTAACTTTTAAATTCAATTACAAAATAATACTCAGATTTAAATTGATAATAATA